>LOEQ01000006.1:1167860-1191170 GCA_001685075.1 Bramus lutescens
CATGCTGACAAAATTTTACATAAAATATCTGTAGGATATTTGTTTAAAATGATTCTCTCTCTCTCTCTCTGGACTCCTGTTGCAGCGACTAGACTCCCTTCCTGGTCGTGTATGATGGCGTTCTGTAAGTTTTCCCCCCTCAAATAAATAACCCATTTAATAATAATTCCAAACTGGTGTGGAATTGTTTCATGCATTAGCTCTCAGCCATCCATATAATTGTCTCTTATTGCTTTGCTGAGGCTATGACTGGCCCCAATATGACAGTATGATGGAGTGGCAGTGATGCTGAAATTTTTTCCTGATAGAAAAGTTTTATTATTATTATTGTCATTATTTTATTTTTTCAGCGTAGTCAGGAGGAAGAAAAGTCAGGGTGTGTCTATGTCATACCTGGAGAGAGTCAGTGAGAAAAATCTATAGAAACTTACTTGGAGACATAGACTGAAAGGCAGCATCTAGCTGAGTTAGTCCAGGGTGGCTCCTGCCTCCTTCATTCTCAGGCACCTCAAAGGTAAGGAGCCCAGGCTTCCCTGCCAACACTGCTCTCTTGTTCAGTCTGTGCTCCTCAGACCTCTGCCTGCCACAGTCAGAAGCATCCCATAGCTATTCTGCAGGTGGCAAATTGTTGGCTAATATTCTAAAGACATTAAAATAATAATGATTTGAAATTGACGCTTATTAGGTATGCATTATCTCATGCATTCCTCTTGATTTTCTTTTTAGAGTAAATGAGACAGACCTTATTTGTTGACAAGGAAATAGGTTCTGGGGAGGAATAAATGAGCCAGGACTTTGGATAACAATGTAGCTCCTCCATTTGTTTCTTTCAAACCTTACCCATCCCATGCGTGTGTTCTTTATGTAGATTACTCTATTGCGGTTTCTTTCCTATTTCCACCATAGTGACTTCTTTGTCGTCTTGTCTTGGATGTAGTCTTCCTCCCCAGACTTTGTCCTTAGACTGTCTTCTCTAGCTAAATTTCCTAGCTCCTGCTTCACTCATGTGTGTCTTTGAACTAGATCTTCTTCCTTGGGTATCAGATTCTTTGTATGAAATAGAAGAACTTTGTGAAGTTGAGGCATGATGTTACCACAGATCCAACCTTAAATGAGATGAAGTAGTTTCAAGTGGGTTTTAAACAAAAATCAATACGAAAATATGTGGTATAATAAGAACGTTTAGTACGGCTTCAGCATGGGGATCCCTGCAGAAGGGTATAAATGCATGTCTATATTCTAGCAGTTAATCTCAAAATGGAATTAAGAAAAAAGTTTCATTTGCAATAGTATTATAAAGGGATAAATACACAGGGATAAGTTTAAGAGAATAAATAAAAAATTTAAGTAATGATTATATAAAACATGACTAAAATAAATTAAGGATGTAAACAAATGGAAGGGTGTCTAATGCTCATGGATAAAATGATTTAATATTGTTAGGTATTCAAACCTCAAAATTGATCTAAACATTAACATAATACTTGCAAAATGACAACTACATATTATTCTTTAAAGGTATTGAAAGGGTATCATAGGATTTCAAAATCCATTTTGAATGGTATGGGACACACACACGCACACACACACAAAATACCACAATCTTAAAATGAACAAAATTACTGGAGACCTTACCTTTCTTGATTTCAGAACATGTGATAATAATACAAATCACATGATACCACAAAGTTACTTATAGAAATCAAAGGAATAGGAGTTCAGCTTAGAAATGTACTCAGTAATCTATGGCCATTGCTTTTCTGTTGGTTAAGAGCTGCAACTCAACACAAGGCATCGAGACACCGCAGCACCATATGAAATCAATGAGCTTAGGCCTCAGATGATACATAAAAATTAACTAGAAGTAGCTAAAATATAGCACAGTAGCTGAAACTGTACTATAACATATCTTAGAATATATTAGTGATGGGGTGATTCAGGGGTTTAGTAAAAAGTAGAGGTAACAAAAGGGAAGACAGATGAAGTTGTCAAATTGGCTTTATTAAAAGTGAAAGGACGGCTCATTATTAGAACAAGATAATGCATTATAAACCACTCCTGTGACAGTGTGGTTTGAATCTGAGCTATCCTTTGTAAGACAATGTATTAGAGCACTTGGCTGCTTGCTGGTGATGCTGTTTTGGCTATGGACTGTTTAGGAGATGGAACCTGGCTGGAGGAGGTAGAATACTAGAGATGAGCCTTGACGTTTTATAGACTGGTTCTACCTTCTCTTCATTCTCTGCTCTCTGGTTGCAAATGAAGTGTGTCCAGAAAACTTCCTGCTTCTGTCCAGGTCACCAGCCCCACCCAGGGTTGACTGTACCTTCTAGGAACTCTAAACTAAAGAAATACTTTCTCCTTCTTGTTACTTTTCTCAGAATATCTTAAAGCAATGGAAAATGAATTAAGACATGATTAGGGACCTACATCAAATACATGTATTTTTAAAAGTACATGTTAGTGAAAAATGGGCAGTTGATCTGAATAGACATGCCTCTAAAGAAAACTTAGAAATAAGCGGTAAACACATAAAAAAATACCACTTAGCATCAGTAGTCTTTTAAAATGCAATTCAAAGGCCACAATAAGAGCCTTGCTCATGGCAAGTGCTGCTGATGCTATAGAGGAATTACTGGCAAGAATATATGGTGCTTTTCCTTGATATTTTTTTGCAAAGTGAACACTATCAATGCTTATAGTAACGTTATTCACAGTGGACTGAATGAATAACAACCCAGCTTCCCATTTACTGACAAACAGATAGATTTAAGGTTGTATATCCATACAAGAGAAAAATATTTGGCAGTAAATTTTAATGAGGTTCTGAGACATGCTACAGAGTAGATGATCAGAGGAAGCATTAGGATGAGTTAAGGAAAGAGCACATATAGTGGAAATGCGCTGAAATAAAATGACAAGGCGAGGTAAATCTCATATCGCAGGAGAGATGGGTGACTTCCTAGGTGTCAGAGTTTGCGAGAGTAGGGACAGTGGTAACGGGCTCTGTGTTGGTTCTGGCTTATAAAATATATTATGGGTACGTGGTTACATAACTCCATGGCCTTCTACGAAGTGCTGACCTGCACTTTTTAAATGAATGAATGAGCTGTAGTGCATGAGAAGTGTCTATCACAGGAACAGTTTAAAGTCAGATGCGCTGCATTAGTTACTCTGGTTGTTGTGCTCAAACACCTGAAGAAAAGCGACTTCGGGGAGGAGGGGCTTATTTTGACTCACAGTTCAAGGGGCTACAGTCCACCATGACGGGGCAGGTATGGCGGCATGAAGGCAGGGTAGCTGGTCACATTGTGTGGGCACTGGGCATCCAGGCCTCCAAGCTATGCCTTTCTTTGAATTCAGCCCATCATCCTGGCTTAGGAAGTTGGCTTTCCATTCTCAGTTAAGCCTTCTGGAAACACCCTTACAGAAACGTCCAATGTGTGTTTCTATGGTGATTCAAAGTCCAGTCAAGTCCACACTTAAGATTAGCTACCTCACACACAAAGGTTATTATAACGATTGAATCAACATAATTAAGAATTTATCCTGGTATTATACGAGATTTGAAGTGACAGCTATCTTTTTCTAAGACTAGAGTGCTATTCTTAGGAATCATTTTTACTTCTAGGAGAGAATTTATGTTAATTTTGTTGTGTTAACATAAAGGGGGCACAGTTGAGCTCCCTAGGCTGCTACTATGCAGCTGTGGGATACTGAACAAATGTTCCAGATCTCTCTAAGTTCCCTGTTGCACAGAAAGACAACAATACTGTGTGAGCAGAGCTAAGCAGCAGAAAGATGGAGAAGGCTTTGGTATCAATGCTGCAAATATCAGCTATCCGGTACACGCTGTTCTCATCCCCTGGTTTGAAACACATCTCCAGCTCCTCCATGTGGAGAGGGCAGACAACATCTCTTGTGGAATGTGTGGATAGTTATGAGTACAGAAGGGGTTGGCATGGCTTGGCCCTTCTCCCCAGGGGCTGTGTTTGATGCTGGACGCTCTCAGGACTGATGAAAGAGTTCACACAAGTAAAACTAAGAGTTTTCTCAGCATATTGCTTCTTCCCCAAAAGAGTAATTGAATGGACACTGTGGAGTGGGTTTCAAAGCCTAGAACCTAATCTCCCAGAAGCCATTGAGGATTAAGACAACCAGTTTTCCCTGGGAGGAGTGCTGAGGTGGGGAGAGTATTTGATTCAAGTTTTAGTCTTGTCTTTGTTCAGTCAATGGAAAATGTGATCTGAAAGAAGCTTTCTTTCAGCTTTGCCATCTTCTAAGTGAGACTCAGACTCTTCCATGCACTCCTGCACCCACCCCCACAACAAGCCTCTTTTCTTTCTGGGAGAGCAGCTGTTATGAAACACTCTCAAACTGTTTGACCCATGTGGAAAGAAGACCACAAATTGAAAACAAGTTTTCATTATCGTCTTTATTGTTTTGTACCCTTAATTTTTATAATTTGGTGGTCTGTATAATTATAGCATGAAGACATAATTATTCAGGTCTTGACTGACAAGTCACATGGCTATTGCACTTGGATTTATGTACAGTGCTATTGCATAATAGGATGGAAAACTCTACATTTAATTGTGGTGTTTGACTTGTCTCTTCACTCCCCTGCATCCAGCCCACCTTGCACAACAAGGACCACTTCTCAGTTTTGTAGATGGCTGCTAGGATATCAGGTATTGGGTCTTGCAATAGTTGAGGTGGGAAGTAGTGGAACCCATGGCAGCCAAACCAACATGGTAAGCAATCCAATTATAAGTTTCTTATATATATTTTGGGGTCAGAAAGTATCTGTGCCATCATGCATTCAATAAATGCACATCAACTATACATGTGCTGGATACTGTTGCATATGCTAGAGCTCCATTATTTGAAAAAATATAATTCCTCTACACGTACACATGTGTATGTATTAGTATGTGTGTGATGGGGATAAACAAGCTACAGAATAGGAAAATACATAGTATGTGTATGGTAATAAATGCTACACAGAAAAATAAAACTGCAAAAGGAAATGGGGATACATCATTGTAAATGTCACCTTAGATTGCAGAGATGAAGCTATGAGGGTTACACCAAGAGGAAAACCTAATGAAAATGCAACTAGGCAGAAAAATGGAAAGGACTGACTGCCTGGGATTGGTTGTTCTAGAAGCCAGTGTGACTCTGACCAAGTGAGCCAAGATGCATTGCTGAGAAAATAGAGCGGAGAAGGAGGAGGGCAGTCTGTAGATTACAGGGGTTGGTAAGTCATAGACTCTGGGCCAAATATGAGTTGCTGTGCAGTTTTGTAATTAAAGTTTTATTGACATATGGTGGTGCTCCTTTGTTTTTGTATTCTTTATGGTGGTTATAAAGCTACAACATCAAGTTCAGTGATTATGACAGAGACTGAGGAACAAAATCCTGCAAGCTTAAGATATATACTAGCTGCCCTTTTTATTGAAAATGTTTGCTGGGCCTTGGAACAGGACATCTCTGGCATCATTTCGTACCGCTTGCCTGTCAGCATACTGCAGATGGTGAGGTGGATGAACTTAGCTCACACTCTCATGGTGCCAATTGTGCAGTATAGTAGAGCTATAGATAGGCAGCTGAGACAGTTCCATGCTCTCAGGCTTTTTTCTTCTTCTGAGATTGCAGAACAGAACAAGTTATCTTGGAAAAGGTTTTCCATCAGCTTTAAAACTAAAGTGTATTCATGTATTGTAACCTAATAATTACAGTCCAGACTTTATATCCATCCAAACAGAGTGCTTATATATTTTTAAATATTCCAGAATGCATATGTAGAAGCAATATTAGAAATGTTATTCATAATAGCCTCCAAATTGGAAGACATCTAGATATATATTAACACTTGAACAAATAAATCTCCTCTGGTGCATTCATACAGTAGAATACTATATCACAGTGAAAAGGAATGTATTCCCAATACCCCAGTTCATAAATAAGTCTCACAGATATAATGTTGAATGGAGAGTCTAGACAGACCCGAGACAATATTTATCATATAGCATGATATAGCTTAATCTAGATCATGATTCCATTTAGAAGAAGTTCAGCTTTAGGTAAAACTGATCGGTTCATAAGAGAGGTTTTAACTGATTATCTAACTGATAGACTTGAGACAGACTTCTGAACATCTGGTCAAATCTAAGTATAGTTACATAGGCATAAACAGAAGTAAAATAAAGAATTGCAGAACTATATGCTTCATATTAGTTTGCTTTAGGCAAATTGAATATATTAATAAGCAAATATGAATGTACATATATAAAAACACACACATATATATCTTACCATGGAGACTTGTACACTACAGTACATGAGAAATGAAGATGAAGGTGCCAATCTCTGAAGCAGGCAGGGAATATTTCATATTGGAGTCAGATTTGAGCTTTAGGGAGTTATGTTTGCCCAGAAGAGATCAGTATGAAACATAAAACACACTTTCAAGAGGAAAGAGTCTGAAAAATGAGACTTGTTTGGAGCTCTGGAAAGGTGACCAAGCTGGTGGTCCAATCTAACAGTCGCTCTGTNGCTCCCTTTCCATGTCCCCCCCACCCCAAGGCTCCCTTTGCTTTGTTTCTTTCCTTCACTAGTTTTGTTTCCAGTTTTTGTTATTATGCCTTTTGGCCTAAGACTTTCTGGTTGGTTATTTTATTTCATGGAAATACAATTTGCATAGCACAAACATCTCCTTTTCTCAGCATGGTTTTTGACATATTTCCGAGATCGTAAAACCACACCACTCTAATTGCCGAATACTTTAATAACCTCATTAAAAAAAACTCTGTATACATTACTAGTCCCTGAATCCACTCCCCCCCCAACTTCTAACATTTCCTCATGGATTTGCCGACATGAAAAATTTCACACGAATCAAAATGTAAAATATGGGGCCAGTTGTGTTTGATTTCTTTTATTTAGCATGTTTTCAAGGTCTGCTCCTTCTGTAGTATGGCTGAATATTGTTTCTATAAGTGTGCTCTATTTTGCTTAGCCATACATTAGATGATAGACATGGGGTTGTTTCTACTTTTGTATCAGTGATGCCTCTAGGAAGACCTCTGTCCAGGATCATATGCAGGACCTTGTTTGTAATCCTCTTGAATATGTACCCAGAACTGAAAGAATCTGATAACTTGAAATCAGTTTAGGGGCAACTGATACACTGATATCCACAAAGCCTGCAGTATTTACTTTCTCTAGTAGTATGTATGTACGTATGTATGTGTGTGTGCGGTGGGTCCCAATATCTTAGCATCTTCACTCTAACTTATTGTCATTTGTCCTAATTATAGCCATCCTGGTGGAGATGAAGTAGGACTCATTGTGATTCTGACTTACATTTGCCTAAGAACTAATAATCAAGGCTGTAACTGTGTATCATGTTTTAAAAGTGTGGCATTTATCTCCCAACTTTATTTTTTTTTTACAATTTTATTTTGGTTATTCTGGAGTCCATATTCATTTTTAGAACCAGCATATTATTTTTTAAAAAAAAAAACTAGATGAGGCTGGTCAGTGGTGGTGCATGCTTTTAATCACAGCACTTGAGAGCCAGATGCAAGCAGATCTCTATGAGTTTGGGGCCCACGGGGTCTACAGTTTGATCAGGACACTGGTATACAGAACAGCTAGCATTACGCAGAGAAACCCTGACTCAATAAACAAAAACAAAAACAAAAGTGAGGAATTTGTTGATTTGTTGATTTATTTTGTTGCAATTATATGCCAACAATATTAATCCTTCTAATATATGAACATGGTAAGTTACTCTCATTTATGTATATCTTAAGTTTTTTCAATGATTTTTCTTAAGTTATCAGAGTACATGTACTTTGTTTCATTAATTATTCTTATTTCTGTTTTAGAGCAAATTGGAATTATTTTCTCAATTTAATTTCTAGATTGATCTTTGTTAAATAGAAATATAACTTATTTTGTAGCCAAAGTATGTTACTGTTTTATGTAGGTGACTTAGAAAGGAGGAAATTATTTCAGATAAAAATCCATGAGTGACAGCTGTACATCTATTTGCATTCTTCTACATGCTGACATCTAGTTATACCAGCACCATTTATTGAAGATGCTTTCTTTTTTCCACTGTATAATTTTGGCTTCTTTGTTAAAAAATCAGGTGTCTGGATTTATGTCTGGGACTTCAGTTCTATTTCGGCGATCCACCTTTCTATTTCTGTTTTTATGCCAAGACCATGCTGTTTTGATTACCATAACTCTGTAGGAGAGTTTGAGATCAGGGACGAGTTTCTGCTTACTTTGTAAGACTACCATGATATATGACTCCCACATTTGCTGCTTAAAGGAAGCGGGAACAAGAGGCACCATGTACCCCTTGAGTATTAGCCAAGAAGTGATATGAAAGACATCTTTTCAATAGACTGTAGTCATGGGCTGGTTACATAGCTCCAATCCAAATGCAGATAAGCTTGCCATGTATAAGCATATTATTTATCTAGTGCACAGTTCTCCGGTCCTCAGCCATACCTATTCAACAAAGTTCACATGACCCAAGGAGGATGTTTAGAAGTGGAAAACTTAGCTTTGGGGGAAATTATAGAAACTTCATATTTTTGGAGTTTAAAAGATACAGAGGATCTACCAAACAAAGAAAAGCAGGTGGGTATTAGAAGGAGAACATTAGTTTAATACTGTAATCAAGGAAGACATAGGCACTAAAACGTATTCAGAGAAAGTTCACAGATGCCTGTACTCTGGTTATATGCTTGAGGAAAAATATTGCAGAAAATTTTTTTATGAAATGTTGATTGTGATTGCATTAGATTCAACAGATTGAAAGTGAGAATCCTGATAATATGCGTTATGACTAATTTGTAGGTCATCACATGAGAGAACACAGGTTTCGAGTAAGAGACAATAGGATGCAGAATGTAAGATCAGGCATTTGGCCGCTACCCTTCTAAGCATCTCTGTTAGGATTTGATGTAGGATTTCCAGTCAGATCCTTAACACAGAACTTATTTAGAACCCTGGTTTGGGTTCATGACCTCAAGCTGTATTGTACATTAGATCACAGGAGGAATTGATTAAACTAATGCTATCAACCTATTGGTCTGTAATGTGACTATCAATTCTGAATTTCTCCCTTTCTGTGAATGTGTATGTGCACACATATAAGTGCCTGTGCATGGATATGCAGATGTTATTTCTCAAGAATCACCTATTTGTCTCTCTCTCTCTCTCTCTCTCTCTCCCTCCCCCCCCCTTTGTGTGTGTCTGTGTGTCTGTGTCTGTGTGTCTGTGTAAGACTAGGCATCTCCTTGACTTGGAGTTCACCAAGTAGCCAAAAATGGCTGGCCAAGAAGCTCCAGGTGCTTCCTGTCACCCCATTGAGATTATAAGGCATGTGCCAGCTTGTCCAGTTTTTAAATGTTCGTTCTGGAGCTCAAACCCTGGTCCTCATGTTCCTGAATGAGCACTCTATTCAGTGACCTATCTCCTCGGCCTGACTATCTACTGAGATTCTACATAATGCTGCTGTTACTGGTTTGGGACCTGCCAAGGCTCATCAAGTCATCCAAATAACTCATCAGTTTCAGTCAAGAAATTATTTTCTCAGTATAGCTAAATTGGCCAAAGATGAAAACCTGATATCAGAATAGGATGGGCAGACTCCGAAAAGCTCTTGAGGCAAAACTGCAATGTTTGTACTCAAAGACTGATCCGTTGCCTGCCACAGGCCATCCGTCCGAGGTGTGAGCCTCCCCAGCCAGTCACTCATGTCAGCACTCGCCTTCCGGCCAGGAAAACAGCTTGGCTTCCTGAGACCTTAGACAGTTTGATAACGGATCAGGAGGACCAGTCAGGTCACGAATCAACACGAGCCTCACTGCGCCAGTGGTGAATGAGGAATGGGAGAGGCTGTGAGGAGGGTAACATTCAGTTAGCATCCAGGAAGGCCGCCAGACACTTCCACAAGCATTATGCCATTTGTTTTTTGTGAGGCTACTAAAAGACTGGTATTAATAACCTCATTTTCCAGATTAGAAAATTGCAACTCAGAGAAGGCAGATGACTTTTCATTCAAGAAAGCAGCTGCGTGACCCTCGAACCCACTTTCCTTCCATTACTGTCACTGCAAAGTGTGTGTTAAGCCATGGCGACGACAAGTAGGAGACCTGGGGTGTTACACCCTCCTTTTAGGGGTCAGCATATTTCCCTCTGTTGTAGTTTACCCATAAGTATGGAGAAAAGAATTATCCATAAACAGAAACCATAGAAAGGACATAAGCTTTAAAAATCATAAATAGTTTCTCGAGGTTCTTTCTATCCTCTGGAGCTTACCATTATCACAGCTTGGTAAAGAGGAAGCATATTGCTCGATTTTGATGTACATTTCCTCTTACTCCCTGGCTGCCACCATTTCCACTAGACATCACCAAGAAGAATTTCTAAGGGGAATAAGCTAGTTCTAGAGATAGTCACATATTCTGTTTCCCCAGAGATTCCTGAGACTTTGGCGCTCCCTTTCCACGGGTGGGTTTCATGTCATCTCCAGTGAAGCCTGCAGCAACGCTTAGCAACGCTGTAATTCTCCCTTCTCCAAACTTGTTTTAGTGATTGTAGGATTCATTTTGGAGGTGGTGAAGAAAAGCAATTTATTTGGTTATAAATACAGTTTTGGCTAATATGCGATTCCATCACATCTTCCTTTCCCTTCCCTCCTTCCAGCTCCTCTCAGGCTCCCATCCTCCAACCTTTCTCACCCCCCATTCTCAAATTATAGCCTCTTTTTCTGTGATTATTATTGTTACACGTGCACACCTGGGCACACACACACACAGACACATACACAGAGCATATAAATTTAACCTGTTGAGGTTGTTCTGTCGTTTGTATGTATGTTTTCACTTTGAATTGGATAACCATCTAGGGGCCTCATCCATAGGAGAGGTTAATAGATATTTTCAGTGGGACTGGGTTCCCTACCATGCATTGATCCCTGCATTGTGTACATTTATTATTTTTCTGTAAGAGTTTCCATTTATTATGAAGGCAAGCTTCTTTAATAAGGGGTGACACATATATCTGAACATTCGAAGTAAGGATTGAAGGTGAGAGAGACCCTGTGACATCTGTCTTTCTGGGTATTGGTTACCTAGCTCTACATAATCTTGTGTAGTTCCCTCCATTTGCCTACAAAGTTCATTTTTTTGTTACAGCTGAAAAGTATTTCATATGTATATGTCATTATCCATCCACGTCAGTTGAGAGACATTTAATTGGTTTCCTTTTTCTCCTCATTGTGCACAGAGCAGCTGTGAACATGGTTGAGCGGGTATCTGTGGAGTAGGATGTTCAATCCTTAGGTAGTAATGGGTCATATGGCACACTATTTTCATGTTTTTAAGGATTCTCCATACTGAGTCTTCCCCTTGCTCCCCACCTTTTTAATCTTTCTATTAAATATTGTAGGCTCTCTGGACAATGGGATCTTTGTTACAGTTCTCAGTTCTGTAGTTATCATAGCTATAACAACATGGAAATGGTAAGTGTGGCTATGTACCACTAAAAATGTGACTATGAAAGCAGGCAGAGTCTCTGGACCATATTTTGATGACCTTTGTGTTTCTTAGAATGTAAATCTCCTGAGGGGAGTCTTACCTTAGTAGTGCCGACCCTCAGTACTCAGCATCTAGTAGCATTTCAAGGATAGGATTTCTTCCTTTCTCCCTCCCTTCTTCCCTCCCTTCCTCCTTCTTTCCCTCCCTCCCTCTCTCCTTTCAATTTCTTCCTTCCTTTCTTCCTCCCTGCCTCTCTCTTTTCCTCCCTTCCTTCCTCTGTCCTTTCCTCCCTCCCCCCGTCTTCTTTTACGTATTTATTCATGTAATATGTTTGGGGGTTCTGTTTGCATACATGTATATGTCTTGTGCTCAAGGAGGCCCAAAAAGGGCATTAGATTCCCTGGGACTGGAGTTAAGGATGTTTATGAACTATCATGTGAGTGCTAGGTATTGGACCCTGGACCTGTGGAAGATCAGCTAGTGACCCGAACCACTGAACAATCTCTCTAGCCCCCCTCATGGATTTATTATTTATTTATTTATTATTTTAAAGTGTTCATTTTGTCGTA
This sequence comes from Bramus lutescens, assembly GCA_001685075.1. Lineage (NCBI taxonomy): Eukaryota > Metazoa > Chordata > Mammalia > Rodentia > Cricetidae > Bramus > Bramus lutescens. The sequence goes on from LOEQ01000006.1 coordinate 1,179,997, forward strand.
ACCCATTGAACGTAGGCTACATCTATGCATTTACAGAATGTTTGTGCTTTGAAATTCCTTGGGCTTAGCTGTCATTGCCCTTTAGAAAGTCTTGGTGATCATTCAACAAGTGTTCATTTTGTCATAACCCATTGAACGTAGACTAACTTTGAATGGTCTTATTTACCCTAAATAACCTAAATTATAATTTTTCCCCAAGAAGCAGAATGGTATTTTAAAATATTCGTTAAGCTACAGGAAAGTAAAAATTTGAAAATTCTGCAAGTGTGCACTAGTAGATCCTTTTCTCCACTATGGCACATACACACATGCACACACACACACACACACACACAGAGAGAGAGAGAGAGAGAGAGAGAGACAGAGAGACAGAGAGACAGAGAGACACACACAGAGACAGAGAAAGGCAGAGAGAGAACTAAAAGAGATGGCTAGATAATTTCTAGCAGATACATTGAAAGTCTCGATTAATTTTAATTCCTTTTGAACATATTTAAAAAATTAATTCCCAGTATCTGAGAGGTCTGTCCAGAATTATCTTGTGTCGGAGTGAGACACATAGGTCATTTTGGAACACCAGGGAAACTGTCTAATTCGTGTTTCTTGCATGGTCCTTGTGAATTAAATGAAACCCATTTATATTCAAGAACTCAAAGCTTAAGGTCTAATATCAAAACTTGGTTTGTGTCGAATAAGCAGATTGTGCAGTGTGGGCTGCCACACCAGAGAGAAGAAATGAGCCTCAGTCTGCTGAGGCTGTGAGGAGGATGTTGGGATAAGGGCCATAACCAGTGACAGCTAGCAGGGCATTTGTGCTCATTCTTGATGAAACAGAAATCATCATCATTCAAGATGATTGGGAAATGAGCACAGAAATACTTGGTCTCGTAATGATGCTATTTTCAGGAGACTCTAGTCTACATGTTGACTACAGTTCTTCCATATGGCAGCAACACAGTGAGGCTTTGTTTGCATGAAGAGACCTCTCTATAACCCCCTTTAGAATTTCTGAAACTTCAGCTCCTTAGATCCTATCATCGGGCCCCGATGACAATAGGTCACTCTCTTTGCAAACTTGTTCCAGTACTTATGGGCAGGCATCTTGAAAAGTGATGATGTATCTCCAGGGAGAGAGAGGAAATCTCCATAGTTAGAATAGGCATGGGGTGGCAGATGGTTCATGGGCTACAGCTCATATGGACTTTCTACAAATATTGTTTTAAGGCAATTTAGTAAGTCCCTCAAAACAATCATCACACATATAAAATACACACACACAGAGTCACATCTTGACTCTTGGAATGATCTTCAATATCCCCCACTGGTCTAATGGGCATGTGAAAGTCCATAGCCTAGTCTCTAAACTCAAGTGTGGTCCAGTCATCATATTCTCCATATTTACCTCTGACCTTGGTGGGGTTTTGCTTTCCAGCCTTATTTTGAGCTTTTTCTCAGCCAGAACCATCTTTTCTTTCTTCTTTTGCCTGATGATCATTTCTTTCCTATTGTAAAATCTCATTAACCCATCCAAATGCAATTTATACTACATCTTTTGGCTCAACATTGTAGCTCATTAATGACTCTAATAATGACCTTTTATTTCTTTGCTATTTAACTTGCAATCTGTGAGCTGTGTCAGGGAAGAGACTGAGGAAATGTCATCCTCACTTCTGCCCCAAAGTATAATTGACTCTTAGTAAATATTTGTGGAAAAATTCTATGAGTGAATGAATGATGGATATTTTCTAGACTATGAGCTTTCCAAGAACAAAGGGCCATGCTTTCTTGTACATTACTTACATTTAGTGTGGCATCTAGTACTTAAGAAAAATTCAGCTACTGCTTTGTTTATTGAATAAATATCATCCAAGGAGCACATATTTATTCTTTAAAATAGGTATTTATCTACTGAGCAGAGAAAAATTGCCTTAAGTAGAAATACTGAGGAAGCATTAGAGAGGATCCAATCATCATCAACATAAGATCCTTTAGGCATCTCATAATTGATCAAGAACTTTTGGTCCCATGAGCAGGAATTGATTTTCTTAGTAGCATAGTTGTGTGTGATGGTTTGCTTTTAATCTCAACTTGTTGCAGTCTAAAATGACCTGGGCAAAGAGTTCCAATGAAAAACTGACCAGATCAGGTTGACTTGTGGGCATGTCTGTAAGTGATGACATTTATTATGTTACTTGAGGTAGGAAGAATTGGTGGCAACATTCCTTAGGAAGGGGTTTCTGAGTCATGGGATGGTAGAGGAAATGAGAGTTAATACAAGCGTGCATGCATTAACTTTTTCTGTGCTCTTGAGTGTGGTTGTGTCTAGATGCTTTAGAATCTTGCTTCCTTGACTTCCTTATGAGGATGGACTGCAACCTGAAATTGTGGGATAAAATACACTCTTTCTTGGTAAGTTGATTTTGTTAATGTACTTTATTACAGTCATGAGAAAAGACACCAAGACAGTACCTATTCTGTTAATCTGGAGTAATATTGATTAATGTCCATTCTCCTAGAGTTGTTATTCATTATTTCCCCTACAGTATCCTATTTTGGAGAATAAATTATACAGCCACCCAAGTTGTATGCTCAGTGATACACATGAATTATTGGCTTCAAGTTATTAATGTTTTACAAAGTTCCAAATGTGATGTCATCTGATCAAGTTTATCAGGGAGTGATGAGAAATGAGAGATAAGAAAAATGCTCACAAATTAAGATGTGTTGACGCATCACTAGATAAGAAATGCAGTTGATTATGAGAGCATCCATGTGTGTGTGGGCTCCAGGAAAGGATAGACAGAGAATGTGGCCTTGAAGAAGGGCCACAGAGATTATAAATGGATGATACTTGCAAAAGTCGCGTGCCACATCCATGCCTGTTCTCCAAGGATGGGCTTGACTGGGATGGTAAAGGGGTGAAGGAAAGGCAGACAGACGGACATGCGGAAATGTGGAAACAGGTGGCCTGGGATCTCTGCTGGAGAAACCACATCACTCAGGAAGCTCAGCGTATTTATTATATGGAGTTGAGTAGAAAGTTAGGTTTACTGCATACAGCCCAGCAAGTAGCCTTGATTATTATACACAGATAAGGGAGGCAGGGTTTATGATATAGAGCTGGATCAAGGAAACAGGTTTAGCTAATCTTGGTAGAAACAGTCCCTGTAAGGCAGAAACTCTTAGACCATAAATATTCAGGGGGAGAAATACTGTCAACATTCCTATTTAGTTCCCTGAGGAAGGCTTTCTATTTTCCCTCTGATCTCCAACCCAAGGGAAAAGCTTTACCATTCCTGCATGGGTCTAAGACTCTAGGATCCTTGACACAGCCATGGCTATGTCAGAAACACACATTTACTTAGGGCTTCACTCATTCATCGTTTCCTCTGTTCCCTACAGTCGAGGCTTCTTAGTTCACCAAAGCATCTGAAGCCATCCTACCTTGGCTTGTGCATGTTTTTCCCCCTTTCCATGTTTACTACTTTGTTTGCTGTATTTACACTGCTTAGAGGGTTTTCTCCACTTTTAAATACCTGAAGCGTATTAATCCCCGAGATCCATCAAGTCCTCAATTTAACCCCCTAGCCCTTCCCAGGGAGCTCACTTATTTGAATACCTGCACACTTTAGTGACAGTTCAAGTGGCATACTATTTACCAGATGGTGTCATCTCAGTTTTCTTTCCATTGGTAGCATTTGTCCTTGACTACAAATAAACAAAATCTATCAAAAAGTTATATTGATATCTGAGAGAAGACTAGAGAGACTGATGGCCAAGAACCTTGGCATGATGAGTCTGAGAGGAAGTAAAAGAACTGGGTTGTAGAACCAGGTATCAGCAATACAGGAGAAGCTATCTCTAAGAGAATACCTGTCCCCAAACCAGAGGAAAGAAAATCATCATTTCCTGGAGACCTCATTATTAGGACACACGGCTTCTCATAGGTTTATGGAGAAGGGTTGCTGGGAGTGTAAAAGTCCAGCAAGTGGCTCTACATGCTGACAAAATGAACTTATTGGGAGCAATATGAGAGGGTGCTGGTTCTCTCCAGGTCCTGCTCCTGTGTACTCTTCCTGAAGTCTTGGAATGGTGGATTCTATGCCATGTACAGGTATAGTCATGGAAGGCACAGAAGGGAGATTACCTGGGCAATAGGTAAATTCTTAAAAGTGAGGATTATTTCTATAGTGCAAAATGACTCTTATGGGAGAAAGATATAATGTACAAAGAAAACACCTCACTGATATGAGAATAAGACTACATAGGACTAAAAGAATTATGTCAAGGATGCTATTTTTATTTGGGCCCCTGAGAATAAACTTTAGGAGGAGCTAAGGTACCAAATGATTTAGGTATCCTGATGCCAGCTGCACCTTGGCAATTGGGAAGCATCTATCAAGCTTTATTGTTTCCCCTTCTTCCCTTTCTTTCCACTCTCCCTTCTCTCTGTTCCTTCTTTCCTCCCACCTATCACTTCAAGGTTAAATGGCAATCCTTGGAAAGTATTACGATGCATCTTAATGCTTGATAGCATTTAGTCTGTACGCCTCTAAATCTAGTGAATTAGAGTATTCAATTACTGTTTTCTAATTGAAAGGCTGGGAATTTCCTTGGATAATGGACATTTACTTTATCTGAGTCATTCTTGAACTAAAGCACCAGACATTAGGAATGCCCATGGCTCCTTGGTTATTTATTTTGGAATTATCTTTCAGATTTTGTATTTGAGAAAGATTTTGCCTAATATAGAATGTGCTATTTATGGTGTGCTTTACCCTGAATAGCTTAGTAAAATAGTTTTCTCTGTGTCATTCTATGGGACTCATAGAGACAAAAATATACACATACTTTTAATATCCTTTAGTGCTCACAGGGTTTCATGTTTCTTCCAGTATGTGCTTTGCTCATTTAAAAAAAATTTCCTGAAGGTTCAGTAATAGTGGATACCAGTGGAGGAGTGAATTAAATGACACAGAAGAAAGACTCTATGTTATGGAAGCCAATAGTGGAGTCATAAGCAGTTTGAACATAGCATGGCTCGCCTAAGCAGTACACAGAGTCCAGAAGCAAATAACGAGTCTCCATAAATCACCAATGTGGTCAACCAAAATGGTAGAAAAAGAGAAATTACTTTGTGGAAAGACTAAGGCATTTATTGGGTTGGCATGGGTCTCTTCTCTTTACTGTACTCTGGGCATTGGAATGGTGGCAGATCTTGGGGACTCAGCTCAATTCTATCTACTCTCAAGTAGTCAAACCTCTCCTTCTGCCTACTGCTTTTGGCAGGGATTCCTCCATGGACACCTAGCTCTTCTCTGTACATCCCAAGGTCAGCTATAATTTTAGAGAGTGTGGATATAGCTAAAGTTTGCCCATTGGCATTTCTTTCCAGACTTTTCAAAATGTGAAACTCAACACCAGGTGTTGCCAAAGCTTGGACAAGTCTTTCCACTGAAGAAAGAGCTTACTCACAGATAAGCCCTGCCTCAAAGAACCTTGTGGACATGAATGTTTATCCTGTCAGTTCTAGGGGAGCTTGATGCTCCTGGGCTAGTATTCTAGCACATGTTCAGAAACATTAAAGGACCATCTTAAGAGCAACCTACCCAGAAATCTTTGCCATGCCTGCCCTCAACACCCAACAATGAATGAAGAATAAAGAAGAAAAGCAACCTTTTTGCTGGGCTCTCAGGGAATCGTCTGAGTAGTATTGCTTGCTCAGAAAGACTATTCTACAACCCTTTAATTACTACTGTATCTAACCTTTGAAAATGAGAACCCCTGAAATTAGCCTTCCTTTACTTGTTTCTATTAATTTGGACATGCTACCCCCATTTCCCAGAATGCCTTTCTTCTTCCTGTAGTTGACCTATCAAACAAATACCTAATACAATACATGTTTCATGTTCTGTTTATAATCTCCTCCTCTGTGGGCCGTCCATCATTTTCCCACCAAGTAGATGTAGGAGCCGCCTGTTCTGCTATTCTAGATTGTTTTCTATATGACTCACCTTCAGTACTTCATCAAATAGTTTTTTAAATGATTGCATGCTGGGACCCCTATCAGGACATGGAGAAACAAAAATGAAATGAGAGCTAGGTTTGCTGATCATATAAATAAGGTTGTGTACTCACACACATTTATTCTGTGCGTAACAGGAGAGTGGTTTCTGGAGTCATGTTGCCAGGGGTCACATTATGGCTGTACAACTAACTGACTGCATGAATTGTAGCACTCTTGACTCTATGGTACCGTGTTTCTCTTTTCTGTAAACTAGGTACATTAGCAGCGTTCCCCGAGTTGCCAAGAGGAGAACACCAACTGATGCTCACCAACTACTCAGAAAAATGCCTAAAATGCAGGAAACATTTGAAAGCATGCCTTACTATCTCACTGGCCTCTCTTGCCCCCAGGGTAGACCCTTTATTTTATTTTTGTATATTACAAAGATTTGGCATACTACATAGCACAATATAAATACTTACCAAATATTTATTGAATGAATGAAGCATTTTAAACAGACTCATTTTTAAAAAGAAAAGACCCTAATCATGCATCTTTTCTAACCCTGAGAATTTACTATTTGCTCCCATAAGATATTCAGCTTCAACAGCCACACAGGAAACTATACTAAGCTGGGAGAATTTTCCATTCACATTGGGGCCTCTGTTGATTTTACCTGCTGAAATATTTGGCTCCTTCATAAAATGAAAAATTATTCACAAACAAAGCAGGAAAAGTCTTTAAATGCTTATATCTGCAATTCACATGTGATTTAACATTTTTCGTTTTAGATAGGAAAGAAAAATGTCTCTGTGTTTGGGATAGAAGTAAAAAATGGTGCTGGATCAATTGGTTATTTGGTGTAGAGTCGTTTCAGAAAATGTATGGGCAACAAAACATAATTTTGTAAACTGATTTTTTTTTCTTGGAAACAGCAGATCAGATTTTCTCCTAGGCTCTGCCAGAGTCAGAATTTTGTATATGGGAATTTGTTGTGATGGAATTTGCCAGCTAACTGGGTCAAACTTATTTTGTGTGTATATATGTGAACCATATTTCTATTCTGCTTAATGATGGCTGGAGTGAACTACTGAGCAAAATTCTACTTTGGTGGAATGGGATGAGACTTTTGGTTTAATGAGAGAGGCACCATGCCAAGCAGGGAGCAAAAGGCAATGGTATTTCTTTTTATCTGAGCCTCTATCCCTATCAAGACCAAAACCAAAGAGTACCAAATTGAAATTTTCCAAGCCTTAGAAACAATAATGGAATCTTGTCCAAGACATAGCTCATCTTTAGGCATAACACAGATATATTGTTTCTACTTGTCTTTATAAAGCATCCAATCACACTGCCAGAAATTTATCCCCAGTGACCTCTATACACAGAATAGTTCTAACTATGCCCTCTGTAATTGATGCATTAATGCTTAATATTCCAAGGAATATCATGCCTCAGTCATACATTTTGAGAATGGCCATCCAGGTAGTTATTCAGAGATGTAGTCCCCTTCCTCATACCCCTGAAATGCTTCACAATATACTTTCCATCCATTGGGAAAACAGAAAAAAAGAAAGATGGGACAAAGTACTTCCCTCCTGCAGAAATATCCAAGTCCCAATAGTCTGTGCCTGCAAATGTGGCCTTATTTGGAAGTAGGGTCATTTTAGGTATATCAAGATCATACTTGATTAGGGTAGGCCCTAAATTCAGTGACTGGCATTCTTATGAGGATAATGAGAAGGAGACACAGAGAAAACATGGGGAGTATTCCATGATAGTGGAGGCCGAGATTGGGCCAAAGCACCCATCTCAAGGAATAATATGGATCACTTGAAGACATCAAAGGTTTAGAAAGCAGGAGGGTTTAGACTCTTTCCCCAACTTCAGAACAAATGCATGCTATTCTACTAACTGCTTAGTTTGTGGTAATCTTTAGTGGAAACTCCAGGAAAGTAACACATGCACGCACAAACGCGTGCACACACACAAACCTCCCACAGTCACCACCCCCCAGGGATGGGGTGCTGTTCTTACCTTCATTTCTCTCAGATGTTAAAGACGCTGTGCAGTGGTCTCCTGATACATTTCCATAAGATGTCTACAGCTATGTTCCCTTTGTGCTTCTGTACATAATGTGTATTTTCTCGAGATGCTTTTAAGATTTTCTTCTTATTGTTGGTCTTAAGCGACTTGATTATGATGTGCCTTGGGGCGATTTTCTTTATTTTTATCGTGTTTTGGGTTCATTGAGCTTCTTGGATGTGTGCATTTATTGTTTTCGCCCAATTTGGCTATTTGAAGTTGTCCCCCGGTTTGACGAGGCTGTTTATTTTTATGTTCAGCCTCGCTTTTCCTTTCTGTACTTCATTTTGAATAGTTTTGATTGTGATGCCTTCAATTTCATTAAATGTTTTCTTCTGAGAGGCCATTTAGCCTGCCATTAATCCTATTCAGTAGATGCTTCATCTCAGACATGGTACTTTTCATCTGGAGAAGTTCAATTTTAGCATTGTAAGGCTTTGTCTCTTCTACTCAACATGCTCGTTCTTCCCTATGGCTTTCTGAACACAGGCAATAGTCAATGTGTTTGTTCTAAAGTCCTTGACTGCTAGCTCTATATCTTGCCATAGCTCTGTGATTTCTGTTGATTATATTTTGAGGTACACCTCATTATGCATTATATTTTCCTGCATTTTGCCATATCAGATTCTTTCTGGTGAATTCTATGCCTTATTAATGCTAGATGTGGAGATGTTACTTAGAAGCCCCGCTATCCTTCTCCACCCTTCCTTTAAACTTCCCTGCGTGAGAGCAAAACTGTGCTTAGTTCAAGGATAACTTTACCCCATCGTTAAGAGAAAGGTATTTCTGTGTATTCTGATGTCCTTGTATCAAGGAATTTTCTCTTTTACTCTCGGGAACAGGCACTATTTCTGGTCTTCTGTGTTTCAGAGGCTCAAGTTGTCTTAATTCTTTCAAGCAATTCATTCTTTTCTGAGTCATTGTTTTTACAGGAATGCCAACCGGACATTTAGTAGGTACTTTCTGTCTTTGACTGGACGTATCTCTCTGGGTAACTTTCTCTTCCAGCCTTCTCCCTGCCATCTCTAGGCTCTTTAGCGATTGCAGACATGTAGATGTGTCACTGCAAAGAGAAAAGACAGCAATTTCTCCCACATAGTAACCCTGTTCATTGCAGGGTTCGCTATTTGCTGCTCATCTCTTAAGGCTTACTGGACCCCCTAGCCCGATGTCCAGTGGCTTCAATGATGTCAGTCCATGGCTTTTATTAGACTCTAAATGTTTTTAGAGGAAAGGTTAATCTGCTTATTTATATTTCCATTTTGAGTGTAAATATGAGATAAACTGAGTGATCAGGGCCCTCTTTACAGTGAAAAGCATGGTTTTTTTTTCTGGTTGTTTATTTCTTTATCTCCCCCTTTGAATTCAGGCAAGCTACATGGCTGCTTCAGCCCATAGAACAGTAGTAGCAGTATTATCTTAGCTTCTGGGTTCAGATTTTAAGAGATTGGGAGCTTCCATTTCCTGCCTCTGAGACATTTTTTTCTTAGACCCTAACCATCATGGCTCTAGGAAGCCCATCACCCCATAGAGAGTTGTACAAGAGAAAAACAGAGACTCCCACTGACAGCTCCTGCTAAATTCTAGTTGACAAGTAGCACCAACCTATCAGCTATGCGAATGACTGATCCTGGAAGGGGATCATCTAGCCCCAGTCAAGCTGTCTCAGCAGATGCTGTCTGATAAAGAGACAAGCTGTCCCTTTAAAATCCCGGGCAAATTGCAGATCCATGAACAGAGCAAACTACGGTTACTGCTTTAACTTGCTAAATTTGCGGGTAGTTACACAGCAATAACTACCTGGAACATTCACTCTTCACAGGCAGGAAACTGTTGTTTGCTGCCCTAATTGAAAGGAGCCTAGGAAATGCAGGCTAACGATGCTTACAGAGAAAGCAACGAAGATCTTCTGATCATATGCTTCCAGCTTCTCACAATTACAGAGCGTTTGCGTCTGTTCTGAACGGTTCAAGGAACTAAGGTTTGTAAAGCCTGAGTCATGGGCCAAAGGTCACAGAAAATTTTAAGTGTCTACATATCGACTCGAGATTTTTAGCTTCTTCACCATTGCTCCCCATATTTTTTTTGAGGTAACCTTTATTCATCGGAATAGAAAATAGCAAAATAGCAAGGGTGCTGCCCTAGCCCATAGTCTTCTTCGTACATTAATACATTAATTTTCTGTATCTTCTGTATGTGGTTGTAGCTGATGGAAAAGAACGGGGAATAAAGTGAAGGAGGCTCTACAATATGGGGTACACATGGTTCTGAGCATCATAAGACACAAGATCCAAAAGGAGAAAAGGGATAATTCAAATTGAACTATCTCAGGTTGTGACTGAGTCACGTTCCCAGACTCAACAGCCAGGAGAGGATAAATGCTTGTGCTGGTTCCATGTGGGCTTTGGAATGACCTCAGAAGTATCACCACAATCAATATTGATCAACCAGTAAATACCTGGCTCTGGATCTGGCCAACTCGGGAGTGTAATTATCATTTGCTGAATTGCCAAGGATCTTACCTGAGTTGGGAGATATTTTTTGGGGGGGGGTATTTGAAACGTTTATTATATGTTACTTGACTTTCCAATTCAGCAACCATCTTCATTTAGTTTCCTCTCCTCCCTTCTAACAGTTTTAAAGTCTGCCATTGATTGCTCAATCTTTCATCAACGCAGAGTTGATATTAGGCCAGCACAGTTGTGAAGGGAGGGAACAGTTTCACATTTTGTTGGAAAAAAAATCAGCACCATCCACGGAGTGGCTTTCTTTCTGGTCATCCATGGTGTCTGTCTGGTGTCTAGTGTGCTTCCGTATGTGTGGTGCATGTTGTTTGTGACGTGTGTGTGTGTTTGTGTGTGTGTGCGCACATGTGTGTCTATCTGTCTGTCTGTCTGTCTCTTCCTGTATGTATGTGTGCACTCTTTTTTTAATTTTTATTAAAAATTTCCACCTCCTTCCCTCCTCTCATTTCCTTCTCCTTCCCCCTTTCCCCTCACTCTCCAGTCCAGAGAGCAGACAGGGTTCTCTGCCCTGTGGGAAGTCCAAGGTCCTCCCTTCTCCATCCAGGTCTAGGAAGGTG
>LOEQ01000006.1:1193243-1204668 GCA_001685075.1 Bramus lutescens
GCCCCAAATCCTTCTCCTTAAACTGGAGCTCAAGTGCTATGGGACCAGAGCCATTTTAAGGAAGGGCTCTGACAGGCAATTATCTGCCCTGCACGCGAAGACTCAGCAATGATCACCAGAAGGCAGCGATTTAAACTCTATGCACACACCAATGGCCTATGAATTAACTGCCATGTCTGTGTCAAAGGGAGAAAAGAGGTAAGAAGAGGAGAGATCTACAGTCGATGTCATTGTGGGTGGCTCAATGAAGACATCTGCTCCGTGCCCACTGGCAGTCAGAGCTGCCGAGAAGACTGGTGGCGGCCGAGGGGTCGGAGAATGAGATGAGGAAATATCACTATGCCCTTCTGTAAATCAGCAGCACGTCCTCGCTTTGAATCCAGCTGCCAGGACGAGCTGTCAGATCTCCATGAGAATATAAATGAAAGGGTGAAAGGCCAGTGAGGGGCAGCAGAGCTGGTCAGAAGCATTGGGGATGAGGAGGGTGTGGGAGGTGAGAGGGTAGTTTTGGTCCGACAATGAGAATGTGGATGATTAGAGATTTGTATTATGGAGTCTCCCGAAGTGAGTGGCTGGGTAGAGGTAACTGAAGAATTGAATGGCTCCCCAAGGACCAAGTGGGTGTTCTTGTTTGTCCTACCTCATGAAATTAAATGGCAACAGATTTGAAGTGGATGAAAAGACGTCTCCCTGGCTACCTTAGGTGCCTGGTTTTTCATGGTTCATGTGGGAGGCTGTCTGGCATACTGAGGAGCCTGCTGGGGATTTTAGGCTGTGACTGAAGAGACACTGTCCATCATTAGCTGTGACTGTCTTGTCTGCTGACTTCTCATCTCTCCACCCTGGCTTCTGCATCTTTAGCTTGTAGGGGTGGAATACCCACAAACGGTTTTAAGCCCATTTAGCTCTGAGGGTCTTTCAGGCTCTGCATTCCCCTGCTGTGAGTTAAGAGAAGTCCAAGAAGGGTGCCCTGTTTGATTTCCTTCCCTAATCCCCTCACCTCCTGGGGAAGAACAGGTACCCTGAAAACTGGATGCCAGGAGTTCCAGGGCTTCCTGGGTCTTCATAGTATTCCTCTGCAGGAGCTTAGGGTGCTCGTGGGACTGAACTCTTTAAGGTGTAAGTCACAGGTTCCTCTAATTGTTAGAATCTTTTTGTGGATCCCAAAGAAAACCTTAGCTGATGGTTCCTAGCTTGAAATATTTATCATCATCATCATCATCATCATCATCATCATCATCATCATCATCATCATCATCATCATCATCATCATCACCATCATCATCATTACATAGTGTGTGTTTGTGCGCGTGCGTACATGCCCAAGTGTGCCACAGAATTCATGTGGTGGTATTGTATAGTCAGTTACCTCCTTTCAATTCCTCCTTTGTGTGAGTTAAAGGGGAATCGAACTCAGGTTGCCAGATTTGTATTGCAAGTCCCTTCACACACTGAGCCATCTTGTCTGTCCACTTCTTAACTTTCTGAGTTAGCTGAATTACCAAATTATTTCTGTTTCCATGAACCTGAGCCCCTGTTCCGTTAAGGTAGGGGTGACAGATTCTCTGCCTTTTAAACTCACGGTGAACACTGAGCCACCCAGGAAGTGTGCAGTAAGTGAGATTCACGATTAGAGCGATTATCGAAAAGATTGAGGGAAAACCCGATGAGTAATTTGACAAACCATACTAGTAATTAGTGGACAATTCAGAATCCAGATGCCAATCTACCATCATAAGAAACATGTGCTTTCCCTCCAAGTGGTCAGTGTTTTCAGCTGAGGCCAGAAGAAGCTGATCACGGTCTGAGGCAGGCTTTGATGAAGACTATATGTTTGGTTTGAGGCAGCTAAGAGATCTCATGAGGGGTCAGAGGGAAAGCTTATCTAGAATGGGCATGGCTGACTCTGGGACACTTCTGGGAGGATGAATCATTTGACGTAATGAGAAGGAAGAAGGAAATGGAGGACAGAGGGATATTCCTGTCAGGAGACCACGACAAAACGAAACTATGAGAAGATATATGGTGTTTGTCTGTTCAGTGTCTGACTTACTTCACTTAATGCAAGGTCTTCCTCTGTGATCCGTTTTGTGGCAAGCAGTAGGATATTATTCGTTTTATAACTATGTATATAAACTATGCCCCCTAAACACGGGTAGTTAAAATACTCTCTTTAAAGCAACTCTCTGAGAGCAGCATGCATCCTGGAAAGATACCCACCCTTTGGAGTCTAGCGATCCAGGAGGGCAGTGGTGATGGGGAGGCAAATGGACTATTCTATTGGGGTTTGAAAGGAAGGCTCAATCGGAACCTTGTCTTAGGGAAAACACAGAGTCACTCAAGGCTGGTTGGTGTGATTAGGGTAGTACTTCCTTCACAAGTATGTCTGAGGAGATTCCTAAAGCAGCGGAAATGGAGGTGAATAGAATTGAGCCCAGAGATGCCAACGAGCCTGGTTAGTCATTGTAAAGGAGAGGCGTTCTGAGGACCAGGAGAAGGACGGTAGACTGTGGACCCAGGTAGGCTGAAAAGGGTGTGACATGAAGGAAGATCAAGCAGAGGACTCACTGTGTGCTGCTGGGTCCTCCTCTGGTCACATCTCTGATTGTTTTATTAGTCATATGAGGCACCATTTGATTCCAGATTAACCACACCTGAACTTGAATACAGACCCAGTTAATTAATGCAGTTACTAGTGACGAGGATGCCTGATACCCCAAATGTCAGCACTTTTATCTATTGAATGGTTAAGTCATTCATCACATAAAATTGAGGGTTAAAATATTGTGTGGAAAGCATAAAAGAACAGGAGACCGCATTGTGGAAAGTGTGTATAAAAGGGATGCCTTTCTTATTGTTTAATTATCTAATCAATTAACTAATTTAGCTGTATTTTTTTAGACAAAGTCTCGTTATGGAGCTCAGATTGGGCTTGAACCTATATACAATCCTCATGCTTCGATTCCCAAGCTCTGGGATTACAAGCATGTGCTACCATGCCAGGCCTATTATCTTTAATTTTTATGGAATTTCTTGAAAGAATGTTAAGTCGTGGATGTAAGTGGGTGGTGGAAGCTAAAAGGGTTAATCTCCAGAGTTAAGAATGTCACAGCCTGTCATGGTGTCAGGACCAACACAAACCAGAATACAAATGGTTCTGGCTTCCAAAGAACTCATGGCCAGCTTGCTTAGATTTGGCCAAACAATGAGGCAGAAAAAGTAGACAGGCCATTAGAAGTGTAAGGTGAGGAGGCCTCCAGACGGCCACCATAGGTCTTCAGGAAGACTGAGAAATTTCTCCAACATCTAAATATCTTGCCTGTATAACTACAAACATCCAGATTCTTGCAGCCCTTTTGACGTGGATTTAAATGTCAAATTTTCATTTCAATATTTGGTTTGTGTTTACGTTTTATTTTCCAAGTTTCTCATGATCCAAATCACCTTCCTTCCTCCCTCCCTCTTTCCCCTTCCTCCCCTCTCTTCCTTGCTTCCTCCCAGCCCCTCCCTTGGTCAGAAAGTAGAAACTCAATCAGAAAGTTTATCTCTTTGTAGGTCTCAGCTCCCCATTAGTCTTGTTACTCACACCTCAGCAGATCTTATTCCATTAAGTGTTAAGAACTGCAGTATCATTTTGGTGATTAACTTTCAATTGGGGATAATACACGGACAAGCATTAACATAATGTCAAAACATTTTCTTACAATTATTTTTTTAACCTTCTTAAAAGCACTCTTTCCCTGTGGAGCTTTATTAACATAATATGGACAACACGCCAGAACTCAAAACGGAAGGGAGGAGGGCCACAGTTGTCATGGGAAGCCATCAAGGCTAGGCAAAGACCGTGATGCGGGGCTGTGTCTCCCATGCCCCTGTCTGCAGCAGCAGCTAGGAGATGAGTGCTGGAAGCCTCTCTTGGGATGTTTGGGTTAGAGCATGTCTGGTAGGAGTTTTGTTCCCATTGTCACATCTGTTACCATTACCCAAATGGAGCATGCATTCTGGTGAAAAATCCAAACAGCTTGGCGGGCCAAAAATAGGAGCCCAGCTCCACATGGAGAGTCTCGGGAACGAGACAGCGCCTGCGAGAAGCAGAAGTGGAAATAATACCATATAAAGTGAGAGAGTCTTAAGAGTTTTCAAAACATTTTCACTCGTAGTATCTGCTTCAAGAATCCCAGCCACTTTATGGGCATGGGTGAGGTCATTGTGAATCAGCCTCGCTTTATGGAGGCTTGGGCCTTTTAAGTGACTTGCCTCCAAGCACGTAGCATCTATGAAGCAGTAAAGAGAAGGCTTTGCTTTGGAGTAAGGCATGAATGAGTCTGAGGGCAGTCTGTCCTACCATTTACTAGCTCCAAGGTTACACGTAGAGCTCACCCATAGCTCACATTTTCTCACTGTATACAAAAGCAGTACATTCTTCATGGAGTGAATCTTACCTAGGAAGTTTGTTGTTACTGACACTATTCCTCCATCAATAGTAGGAGAAACAAGAGAATTTGTTAGCAGACCTGAGCTAGAATTTAGCCTGCTGAGTCCTGGATTGTTTTTCTTTCCCCACTGTCTCTTTCTAGTGTAGAAATGAGAACAAAGAGTAAACGCATGGGGCGGGGGTGGGTAGACTTAGCCAGAGTGCAGTTAGAACCAGTCCCTACTTCTTGGGGTGTACCTATCACCAGGCTGAGATCTTTGTGTCCTATACGGCCTTCAGCAGACATAGAGAAGGGTAATGGCTCATGCTAAATTCGTCCTCACCACTTGCTGAAGACCCCCTGAGACTGAGCAAACTATCTTGTCTTCATGGCTTGCCTTCATCCAAGAAACGATTGTTCAGATGAAATTATTAGTTTGGAAGGTCTAGGTTTTAAAAGGGGCCTCTCAAAATATAGACAAACAAAACAAAATGAGCTTCCCAAGGAAATGGCAGCGGCACCCGTATAGTCTAAGCACTCAGAGGCCTTGTGAACAATTGTGCTGGGAGGAAGGAGGATGCTAAGAGATCTCTCCTATGTCAATGTCTCCAGCGATCTTCCTAGCAGTGAATCCAACCTCAAGCTAACAGGCCTCCTTGGCTGCAGATACTACCTGATGTCCCAGATTTTAGGTTTTGAACCACTACCTTGGTCCCTTTAGCATAAAGATGGTGATGATTTTTTGACATGGCTAAACTCCGAGGGGCCTCAGTCTCTGGTTGGCAAGTCTTCATCATAATGCATTTATAGTCAATGCCTTAATACAAATAACCAGCACAGCTTATCTTTTCCAGCTTAGACCCAGATTGCTAACAGCTTCTTTGTGTCTAAAGCCTATTCTCTACAAAACTTTATCTATGCTTATTAAATATCATGAGCAAAGTGCTTTGACTAAATGAAAATAGTCACTTATTTAGCTGTTCACCTAAAAACCACAAGGAGGTTTATAGAAGTTAAGGGATACACTTCTATAATAGTAATAAAAGCTAAGTATATTTATTCACATTTAATGATACTTGTTGAGTCTCCCTAACTCCATTCTATAGGTTGGTAGCAGTTTTGCTAGCATGCTGGATATCCCTCACATGTACAAGTGATATATGATGTTCTTCTCTTTACATCCTTTTGACCACAAACTTTTTTGTTAATTGAGCAGCAAATGCACAATTCCCTAAAAGGAAGTGTGATATACGTTAATGGAGGAGCCAAAAACTCACCCTTGGGGAGGGGACAGATTTGAGCCTTAATTACCTCTAATAGCTGCCTGGTCCGTGCCAAGTTTATAACCGTCCTTGAACGTGGTTCTTGGCCTCCCCCCTCCTCACCCAGCCTATAAAATAAACGGCTGAAGTGCGAGGGGATACATTGTAGGTGACGTTCTTCACATCATGTCGGACATTCGCTCAACAAGCAATAGTCGTTCATCGGCTTGTTTGTTTACTGTGTGTATATGTGAATCCACATGCAAGCGTGGGCTTGAATGCGCATGCTTGTGCAGGACAGTCAGGCCTTGGTGTCTTTCCTCAGGTGCTCTCCTCCTGGTTTCTTAAGACAGGACTTTTTTTTCTCTCACTGTCTTGGAACCTACCGATTAGGCTGGGTTGGTTGTCTAGTGAACTCTAGAGATCCCCCCNCCCCCCCCTCCATATTTGCTTTCCCAGCACTGAAATAAAAAAAAGAGACACTGCCACGTCCATGTTTTTCACATGTGTTCTAATGGCAAGCACATTACTGGCTTGAGCTATCTCCCTGATCCAACAAATAGTAGTGTGATTATCATTATTAATACCAAAATGAAGCCTGCCTGGTTGATGTTTCTGAAGTCTTCGGGAAATAGGTAGAGGCAGCAGTGTGAACACTGCACTTGTTCTGGGGCCAGGGAAGTGAGAATGATAGCATTCTTGAAGGGCCTCTGTAAAGGTACATTTGATAATGGTCCCTGCTTGTGTGCACAGTGTGGGCTCTGACCCTGCCTTGCCCACTCCCACTTCTGCCTGTGGAGTTAGCTCTCTCTCATCTTAGCTCACATTTCACATTCTAGAGTGCTATGCAAGAGTGCAGGCCCCGCTACCAGCATCAAGCCTTCACTTTGTTGTGTTCCATAGGATGGGGATGGACCAAGAGCCTCACTCCCCACCTTGAGACAGGTGCTCAGAGCTTGCTTTGGAGACCCAGGCTTTCCTAAGGTAGGTTCACAGATCCCTTCTGGGCTGAGAAGACAACTAGAAACAGGGCCAGAAGGAAGTTCCTACAACTGTTTTAAGTTAAAGCCATTTGAATCTCAAGGCCACATCTAAGATGCCCTATTGTAAATTAGGAAGTGGAAAAATCTTTTTGGGTCCTCATTTGAACTCTTGATTCTGCTTTTGTGTGACTTTCAGATGTTAAATTGAAAACAGATGAGATAACAGGCTGGCAGCATCAATAATTTTCAAATAGTATTTCTTTCTAAAACCAAGACTCCCAGTTTGCAAACACCATTTTCAGCATGGGTAGTTAACTGCCATTAAACCAAGGATTGCTCACAACCCCCTTGATTCCAAGTCCAGAGAGTAGAGCTTCTCTTGTATAAACTACAAAGCTCTAGGCCTCTTTGTGTAAGATACTTTCTACCAGAATCATTCATTGAGACCTGCTAAAATTTAGTCTTGGCCCATTCCCCTGAGAGTCCATGCCATTGATGGCGCCAGTTTCTGCCACGTGACATGGACACAGCCGTACCTTGTTCATTTCCAATCTCAGGACAGTGGCTAGATAGCTAAGATTCTGGGCACTGTCTCTATGTTCTGTGGGTTTTGAACGTTGAGTGGCTTCTTTTCATTTACACAGCACAGTATCGACCTCTGGTTAGAATTGCTCTGGTCATTTTGCATGACTGGTTGTTTCATTCCTGCCTGAAAAACTTAAATTTTGTTTAGTTTTTCCACTGAAGTCTATTTATCTAGACTTATCATTCCTCTTTTATTTCCCTTAAAAAAGACCCCGGGCCAGTTAGAAAGCGTAAGTCCTGGGGAAAAGGTAAACCAAAATAGATACTTTACCAAGGCTTTTTACGCACACAAAGAGGGAATGCCAGGAACAGTTTAAAAACATCTTTATAGTGTGATGTTTCTTGTCACCTTGTAGGTAGGTGATATTTTTGTCTTCTGCTGATAAGATATTTCTTTTAAAAATATTTGAGACTTTGTAGATGTTTGGGAGGTTATTACCTCCATGCTAGTCATGGGGACTGGGCTGTGAACTGGGAGAAGATGAGTTGGAGAACAAGCTCATTGTAAACTGGGGGAGGCAATGGGAAGGATGCAGAGCCCATTAGATTATAAGGATAAAAGCTTACATAATTTAGCATCCACCATCAGTTTTCCAGAATGTGATGACAGCCGAGGCTGCAAGCAAGTTTCCTGACCACCCAGGTATCCTTCGTTCTACTATGGGAGGGGTCAAGAGAAAAGCCAACATGAAGCAGGAGAGGCAGGACGGGGAGCTGAGAGCAGGTGAGGTTCTAGTGAGTCAAGGAAATTGCTTAACTAAGCACTTTAGCGTCCCACAGGGATCAATGAGATGAAATATAGACAGAACAGTCTCCTGCTTCCTGAGAGTGTCTCAAGGAAGTTCTCAGTGTGGAGTTCTGTAGCAGGACCCGAACAGAAGTCATGGTCCACAGGCTTCATCCAGTCCAGGTTTCCATTCTCAGTCTATGTGTTAGCTACTTACTGCTACGAAGGCAGCTTACCGATGGGAAGGCTGCTTTTGGCTCCCAGCTAGAGAGTAACCCTTCATGGTGAGGATGCGTGGTGGCAGGGGTGTGATGCTGTTTGTCACGCTGCAGTCAGCAGCAGGAGGAAGCAGAGGGGTGAGGGTTGATGCTTGGTGCTTTGCTTGTTTTCTCCACTATTTCAATTCAGGACTCCAGCCGGTGGAATGATGCCTCCCATTGTTATAGGGGGATCCCCCCACCTTAGCAAACCCAGTTGAGAAAGCACTGCACAGATGTGTCGGTTGGCTTGTCTTCCAGGTGATTCTAGATGTTTGCCAAGTGAACAACCACAATTGACCATTCCTGTCTCTTTCAGGCTGCTTAGAGGCAGGGTGCAAAGCCAGGAAAAGCACAAACAAGTTTACTCCTGTTCCTGAAGATGCGCCAACAGGTTTCCATATGCTCTTTGTTCTTTCTATGGAGACCTGGCGGTGACAGGTTAATGTTGGGGCCTGCTCTTCCCATACCGTCTAGATAGCGCAAACAAGCCTGGAAGGACATTGGCAGAGTTGTGGCCATGAAGAGAGCACAATAAAGTGGAGAGAGCAATATTGGCCAATGGCCTGGAAACACAAAGAATTTAAGGAGCATCCAGGACCAATGAGGTGTAACTGCTCGAGTGTTCTAAGTTGATAGGAGTCAGTCAGCCAGCAGGGTGAGATGGCCCAGAATAGCACATGCAATTGGAGGCAGAAATGGCTAAGAGTAGAAAGCACAGTTACTCGGAAACCGGAAACCACGAAATTAAAGTTGAAGCAACAGCCTATTGAGTAGCAACTGTCTGGGTGTCACAGTTGAGTCTTCTGAATTGACAGCAGGCCAGACAGAGCAGCATTGTGGAGGCCGGAAGTGGGCCACCGTGAAAGCACGTCCCTGTAGACTGTGCGAAATAAATATTAGATAGGAGGCTGCCAGACAACCAGAAATCATACCCGAAGGCGAACAACAGTAATCATATGCATTATTTATCGAACGCTCTCACCATGGGCCAAGCATTTACTTTATGCTTGTACTAATCTTCAGTCGGCTATAGAAGGCAGCAATTTGAGCATCACTTCAAAGAGGTTGGTTACTATCACATTAGCAGTGGCAGCGCTCTGTTTTGGATCCATATTTATTTGGCCTCAAATTCTTGGTTTGCATTTGTGGGTTGTTTCTACGCATCATTCTGTTAGTACGAAGAAAGGACTTGGATTTGCTTTCTGATAAAGGTGTGGTTGGAGGTGTTATGACAGAGCCAGGTGGGACATGCATTTCATAGCTAAAATGATAACAGTTATGTCCTGTAGGACCCTCAGCACCTTCCGATTATGACCTCTTAAGGCAGATGCATCTGAAAATTAAGCCCTTGAGTTGCCACTGCTCGTGGTAGAATAAGATCACAGGCAGCCTATATCATCCCTGAGTCAGTCTTGAATTAATCTTACTACCTTAAGACTTTGATGCCTTCATGTCTGTAGCAGATGTTACATGACTGCCCATGGCCACTGCCCTGCCTCTTGTCCTTCATGCGCATTTCCTGCACAAGACAAGGACATATATAGCACGGCTTTCAATGGCTGCTTCATAACACGACTTAATCCCTTTTCAAAGCAGATAGAGTCCTGCTGGGAGATTTGCAGCCAGCATGATGGCAACCCTAACTGTGTTGCTACTATCCCTTTGCTGTGGCTCCCTTGTGATGCACAGACTTCAGCGCATGTCCTGCTGCAGAAACTGCAGGGTGTTGTGGAAACATGTCAGCCTGGCCCTGGAAATGCCTCCATTTTATATTTTCTGTGAAACAATGTGTTCACATATGAGTCTCCTTCCTCCTCTGTGAAAGTGATAGAGCAACATGGCTCACCCACTGAATGTCTCTGAGGATCTGATTGGCACTAGGAGATCTTTTCTATATTGCCACAGGTCATCTCCTATGACCTCAAATTCTCTCTCTTTTACATTTTGTTCTCTGAGGAGGCTTATTCTCCTGTGTGTGTGTGTTTATGTATGTGTTCATGCACATATGTGTGGGTATAGGTATGTAAGAAGTTTAGTGAACAGATCACAGTGCCTGTCCTTAGGTGATTTCTAGCTTCTGTTTGAGCCAGGGCCTCTTATTATCTTGGAACTTTGCCACATAGGTTAGGCTAGCTGGCTAAACCTTCAGGGATCCACCCATCTCTACGGGCCATTTCTCACCTCTGCCATTAACGGCATGAGCCACTGTACCTGGCTTTCCATGTGGGATCTAGTGCTCTCAACTTGGGTTTCATCATGGGAGGCAAATGCATTACTGACTGAGCCATCTCCAAAGCCCCATGTCCAACCTTTTCATTTTGTTTAATTTTTAAAATAATTTATTTTTCTTCTCTCATATATTACAACCTGATCACAGTTTCCCCTCCCTCCTCTCCTCCCAGTCTCTCCCCTTCCTCCCCTCTTCCCCAGATCCTCCTCTCCTCTGTTTCTCTTCAGAAAAGAGCAGCCCTCCCAGGGATATCAACTAAAGATGGCAAAGCAAGTTCAGTAATACTGGGTCCATACTTCATATGACTTTGTTGACTGCAGAGCCCATGGATGAGGTCTACACAATGGTGTTATAAAATGAATAATTATTTAAGTAAGTTTATGATTCTTTTATGATAATTTATTCTCTTATTTATTTGTTTGCTTTTTCATACCAATCCCAGTTCCCCCTCCTTTCTCTTCTCTGGCTCTTCCTACCTTCCTCTCACGCCTCACCCCATCTGCTCCTCAGAGAGGTAAGGCCTCCCTGGGAAGTCAACTGAGTCTGTCCCATCTTATGGACTGCATTCATAGCTATCTTTGGTTCAATATCGCCCACAAACTATACCCAGTTGCTTTTCCTGAGAAAAACAGAAATTTACCATGGATTCTCTATTTTTCCTTTACCTAATGAATTTCAGCTCTTTTCTCTAGTCACTCTTTTCCAGTCCAAGACAGTCAGCCCCTCTTCCATGCCGTGTTGCTGAGATGGCAAGGAACCTCACGCAGATTTGAGTTATAGCGCAAGATGATCACCTTCACCACTGAATAGAAGAGTGAACTGATGACCCAAAGTTTGATGTGTATGGAAGGGGGGATGCATCTAGGAGGAGTGGGGGGGGTTCAATATGATCAAAAGACCCGGTTTGGAATTTTCAAAGAACTTGTGTCGACGAGAGAGAGAGAGAGAGAGAGAGAGAGAGAG
>LOEQ01000006.1:1204709-1219611 GCA_001685075.1 Bramus lutescens
GAGAGAGAGAGAGAGAGAGAGAAGAAAGAGTGAATTGTATCCATATAGGAAACAGGCTGTGGTCACCATGGCTGAGCACTTGGAAGGAGACTTGTTGGTCGCCTCATTGAGAATATAGAGGTAAAGTAGCCTGCAGCATGGTCATAGGCCCATTCTAGCATGC
Source organism: Bramus lutescens (assembly GCA_001685075.1). Classification (NCBI taxonomy): domain Eukaryota; kingdom Metazoa; phylum Chordata; class Mammalia; order Rodentia; family Cricetidae; genus Bramus; species Bramus lutescens. Next base: position 1,204,873 of record LOEQ01000006.1, read on the forward strand.
TTTCTTTACTGTTTCACATCTGTAACCACAGAACACTGTCCATAATATATGCACTCATGGTCCCCAGGGTGGAGCAACAGCAGGGAAGTCATAACGCTGAGTAGGTACATACCTCCTTAGTCCTGGCAAATTATACTAGATACTTAGGTGTAAGCTAAGAAAAAAATGACCTCACCTTCCCATGGTTTATGTGTCACTGTGGGGGCCAGAAAACCTTTTCTCCTAAGACCTACAGAACGAACACTTTTCCCCTCTCTGTGGCATGTTTTCAGTTTTGTAGCCATAGAGTATACATGCACACATGGAGAAACACAGCTGTGCTCATAGGTATAGAAACAGACAGAGATCAAATTGACCTATAGCCTGCTTACTGTTCAAGAAGGAGAAATGAGTTTTTATTTTTTCTAAGCATATCATCACAGGATGTATGGGATGATTTAGGGGTATAAGCAATGCAGAGGAGGATGCTACAGCAGGGAATCTCGAACCCCAGCGCATCAGTGTTTAGAATAAATATCACTTTGTTTTGAAAGACTGCCCTATGCACTATACGGTATTCAACAACCTTTGCTGGCTAGATGCTGCAAGTGAGCCTCAAACCAAGGTTATGACAATGAAAAATAATCTCAGCTACGATCAAATGTCTCCAGGGTTGAAAGTCACCACAAACTGAGAACTATTAGTCTAGGATCAGAAATCACATCGACGAGACGAAAAGTCTGAAACATTCTTACCAAGAAGGAGAGTCTTCACCAAGGTATGAAAGTTGGACAGGAGTTGATCTTATAGAAAAAAAGTGTGTGTAGGGAGAACAGGAAATTTTAAGCAGAGGGCCGGAGTTGTGTACAAATATCTGTGAAATACTGTAATCCAGCGAAGAATTATAAATCACTGTGTGTGTGTGTGTGTGACCGTGCGCACACGCATCTGTATCTGTGTAAAGTTGTCAGAGAATGAAGTGAGAGATGAAGAAAGGAAAGCACAAAAAGAGAGGACCACAGGCTGGTTCCTTCTGTGTTGGGCTAAGGGGATTAGATGTTGCTACATAATGACAAGGAAGAATCATAGCACTCTAAAGGGTAGTGAATTAGTGGCGAACAGCAATGTACATGGTGAGCTTCCAGCCCTGTTAGAAGGTATTATCAAAGCTGCTACCCTGGCTGCCCTTAATTATAACATAGCAGTAATAGCAAGCTTGTGTATTTTCGGCTGGTGCCCCATGTGAGGCAATAAGTGAATTTAAATAAGATTATAAGTAGAAATCAAAATGCACCCACCAACAGTTGCTTTAGGATGCGCTAGGGCAGATTTTATAATTTCATGCTGCTGACAGGATCTTCTGGTACTTGATAAACTTAATAAAACAGTAGTGATATAGCAATGCCACTGAGCCCTGGACCTGAACTCCCCAGAGTGTATTCAATGAATAAAAATAAGCATTCCTGCCTGAGAGTGAAAAAGAACAACCAGGAGCCAGTCATTGGCCCGGTAGATACATCCCCTCCAACACAGCGATAACAACCTACCCAAGGGATCATGCGTGTCCAGGGTTTGAAGGGTTTCTGTATACTACTCAAGTTTTAGATACAAGGGGAAAGCAAGATTTAGTGTTGGATTCAAAAAAATCTCACTCATGAAAGTATAGGGAACTCTGGTCAAGCCTGGTTCATCAGAGGTCAGGCTTGGGAGGGCAAGGTGAGTACCTTAGGCTTGTCTGAAAAGGAATGTCTTCAGTCAATACATTTTCTTTATCGTTGAGGCTTATCGTTTGGGGAAATTATAATTTATTAAAGTTAGAGAGACGACTGCTGGGAACTCCTGTATACTCAGCAGCAGTTATTAGGATCATATCGATTCTTTTAATTTATCCTGGATTGATATAAAGGAAATATAAACACCAGAATGTTTTTCCTACAAATACTTCAGGGGCTAATGCACTTAAAAATGTTCTTTCTATATTTCTGCTGTCTTTCAAGAGGTATCTTGTCTAATTTTCAACTTATGAGACCGGGTATATAGTTCAGTGGTAGAGGACTTGGTTAGTATGCCACATGCTCTTTCTTATATACTTACAGTGAATAAAAAGGTTTTCTCTATATCATTTATTAATGATTCAGCCATTAACCATAATAAGTCCTGTGGATAAACCTCAGTCAAGTGGTCAAATATCTATCTGCCCCAGGAGGAAGGTGTTGCAGAGGTGTGCGGCAAGAATGTGGAGATGAGGTGGTGAGAAAAGTGCAATGAGATTGGCACATCACGGGATCCTCGAAAGATTTAGTCAATGACGTCATTTGTGGGAGCTATGGGAAAGAGCACTCACATGAGTTCATTACATATATTTGTGTGTGAAGGGAAGGAAAGGTTTAGCATATTATTCCACATGTTGTAATTAGCCAATCAAATTTGGCGCTTTATTATTGTTATTAGATCTATAGTCATTTTGTTAATGCTTCCAGGTAATTGAAGAGTGAAGGAAAAGTACAATAGTGAAACAACCCAAAGAGAAATTCTGACCCTCCTTAGAGGAAGATGTAAAAGGAATACTCTGTTTTATACAGCAACTCTCTAAAATACTCTCTGGAAGACTTGTGCAGGTAGTCCCCCTCCTTCAAAGGTGTCCTGTCATCTAGTGTGGTTGTGTGGGTCAAGAGAGGTACAAACATGTCAGTAATCTACCTGGAATGATTTACTCAGCGCTGATACTTATTTATTTTTTATTATTATAACTGCAAAGCATAGCTAGGTGTGAAGAGTAAGCGAGAAGTGTTAATCGGTTCTTTTAAAAAGACTCACAGTCTTCTGATCTGCATTTTTATTGGTTTTACATTTACTCTACCACATGAAAAAATTAATCAAACAGATAACTCTAGTCACAAAATACTTAAAAATAGCCATGAGTAATCAAGAATAGAAAGGGAGACAAGAGATCGGTGAACTTTTGGCCAACCCAGATCCAGTCTCTATATCTGAGAAATGAGCAAAGGAAACAAAGTCCGATAGAAGCTGCTCTAGATTAAGGCAGGGGAATTGTCCACCAGGGCAAAGTAGGAAGAATTCTTAAGCCACCGTGTAGCGTGTGAAAGATGTTGAGAAGGGCAGACTACTGGAACTAGACTCTTTGTCAAGTCATGTAGGAAAGCTTAAGGCATTAGAGAATTTGTCCATCAAGCAAGTGGGGTTGTGAGTCAGGTTTGTGAAGGTGGTATAGGAAGAAGACAGGAATAAATTAGAAACTCATTCGAAGACAAATTGACGCATGTGACTATTGGGCCAGTGATTTTAAACAAGATTGCACTGAGGAAAGGTCTTGGACCTCCAAATTTGGCTGAAGTAGCTGAATAGTGACAGGAGGGGACAGAACTAATTCATGGGGGGATAGTCCAAGCATAGGAGAGCTTGAAATTCTGAGGCTCAGTCAACCGTGGGTCACAATCTACATAGAGTCAAGGTGTAAATGGTAAGGACATGGCCAAAAGGCATTGAGCCTTTTCTGTGACACATGTCATTTGGTACAAAGTTGAGGATAAAGTATTGCTGCTGAGAGTCAGACTCCCTGCTTAGAGTCAGGTATTTGATCCCACCTCTGCCTTGCGAACATCTGGAAAGGTAAACTTTCTGAAGGCTTCTTTTCCTGAGAGACTACATAATTGTTCTCCACACTCTGCCAACTAAGTACAGAGCTAGAGTAACGGTCAGTGTCAATATACTAGCAAATATTTTGTTATTTTTACTCCCCAGGACTGTGTGATGTTAAAGACCATGGATCTAAGAGCAGAGCAACAATGAACACCTGTGAAAATATAAGGCAAGGAAATCAAGGTGGTATGGAATCAGATGTGAAAGGCTGGGAAGATGGCTTCTATTAGAGGTTTCTACTTAATCGGATCATCTAAGTAATTGAGCTGCCTGAGAGTGGCCCAAAAAACTTCACCCACACCTTGGAGCCATTACTTGTGTCATAAATTGCACTGAAGAGTGAGAATGAATCAAGTCATTTTATCTGAATTGCAGCTAAAGTTTGAAGTTTAGTTCAATGGGGCAATATTTGCCTGACATTCAGGAGGCTGTGTGTTCAATTCCAAACACTGAATCAGAACTCAGTTTCAAACATATCCCCTGATTTTGAGCATGACATGCAGGTTCATGGCTGATAGTCATCCAAGCATGCGCCTAACCTCAAGAGATATGCCTATAATGTATGATATATATGTACATATATGTATATATATGTATATGTATGTATGTATAAAAACTAAGTGGTCTGATGTAATGGATAAGTTATGTAATATCTCTCTATCTATCATATTACTTATGTAATACATTTTATTCCCATTTAAAAGCTTATATTCACTGCAATAGTAGTTGTACAGTAAGGGCAAATCAACTAAAACCTTGCTCTTTATGGAGATTTTAAGTTGTTCATGTTATTGTAATGGCATTTATTAGTACACTAGAAATATTTTATTGCACAATTCAAGAAAACTTTACGTAAACGGTGGTCTTGTTTCTAACTAACTATTGGAGACATGGAGTAAAATTAACTTACCAAGCACATGAAACATTTTAGGTGTCTCTACAAAGGTTGTTGCACTCGGTCCCCAGGACAGCATTGGTGTAATCCTCTGCACCATTCAGATAAGCAAACAGGGGTGTGTCCCGCTAAGGCTTGTTTCTGATGTTCACAACTAGAGAACAGGTACGTGATGACCCCAGTGCTGCTTCCTGACCTTGAAACCCATGGGTCAGGCTGCTGGTGTAGAAGAGCGCTTCCATGAGCCTGAGGTGTGCTGGGAGGCCATGGGGAAGAACGGGGCTGGGGATGCAGCTTAAGGGTTTATGCTTTTTAGTACACGTTCAGTCCTTAGAGCTACCGCCTCCTGAGTCACGAAGTAGTAACCACGAAGAACATGCAGTATCGTTTGCCTTATTTTAACCATGTTTTTTCCTTTTTAAAACAATCTTTTTAAAATATTACATACCAATCCCAATTCCCTCTCCCTCCTGTCCTCCTACTCCCCCCACCTCTGCCCACCCCACCCCCATCCACTCCTCAGAGAGGGTGAGGCCTCCCATGGGGATTCAACAAAGACTGTCACATCACTTGAGACAGGACCAAAGCCCTCCTCCCTGTATCTAGATTGAGTAAGGTATCCCTCCATAGGAAAGGGACTCCAAAAAGCCAGTTGATGCACTGGGGATAAATACTGGTTCTACTGCTAGTGGCCCCACGAACTGCCCAAGTTACACAACTATTACCCGTATTTAGAGGGCCTAGTTTGGTCTAATGCAGGTTCCCTAGCTATCAGTCCCACGAGTTTGAGTCTGCTGGTTCTGTTGGCTTACCCATCATGGTCTTGGCCCCTTTGCTCATAATATCGCTCCTCCCTCTCTGTGGCTGGACTCCAGGAGGTCAGCCCTGTGTTTAGCTGTGGATCTCTGCATCTGCTTCCATCAAATACTTGATGAAGGTTCTATGATGACAATTAAGGTAATCATCAACCCGATTACAGGGGAAGGCAGTTTAGGTACCCTCTTCACTATTGCTTAGATTTTTAGCTGGGGTCATCCTTGAGGATTCCTGGGAATTTCCCCAGTGCCTGGTTTCTTACTAAGCCCATAGAGTCTTCCTCAATAAAGATATCTCTTTCCTTGCTTTCCTTCTCTGTCCTTCACCCAACTCAATCTTCCTGATTCCTCATGTTTCCCTCCCTGTTCCCCTTCTCCTCTCCCCACTTCCCTACCATGCCCCCCATTCCTTCAGGATGACAGGTTACTAAAGAGATTTTGTCTACTTCCCCTTCCCAGAGGGATCCAGGTATGTCTCTCTTAATTTTCTCCTGTTTCCTGTCTTCTCTGGGGTTGTGGGCTGTAGGCTGGGTATCCTTTGCTTTTAAAATAGCTACTCTCATTATTTTATGGTTACATTGAATGTTTCTTTTTTTGTGAGTTTAGGCATTGAACACAATGTTCCTTTTCCTTCCTGATTTATCATTAGGTTGAGTATCATCTTTTTGCTGTGTTCCTTGTTAGTCCCCAGGCCTGTAACCATAAATCAGTTCTGTGCTGCATTTCCTCATGGAGCGATGATGGCCATAATTTCGTCCTCTTTCTTATATCGGAATCTCTTTTTTGTCACATATGACTCTAACATTAGAAAATAACTGATCAGAGTCCTATTAGTCACAGATGACATGAGGTGAACAAAATAATGAGACCTACTGCTTATGCAGATAATAACAGCTTTGAGTTATAATAACAGTCTAAACTAGTAGTAATTATTACTGTAATATAGAAGAAAATATTAAATATTAAACATCACAAATATTAAATTCACCAATGCCAAATATAAATGGTACTAAATATTAAAGCAATAAAATATTACTGAATATTAATAAGTGACTTCATTTGTATGATATAATGCAAATTCTTTTATGTAGCCATTGTTGGCCTCAAATTCCATCTGTAGTTGAAGATGACCTTGAAATTCTTATCCTCCTACTTCTACCACTCAGAGTACTGGGATTATCAATTCCTACTATCCTATCCAATTTATGCTATGTTGGCATGGATCCCATCCATGTATTTATGAATGGTAGACAAACACTCTAGCATAGAGCCACATTTCTAGTCCATACTGTAATGTATTTTTCAAAGTGATTTTATATGCCATATTTCATCTAGATAAGCCCTGAAGGATGTAGTTAGGGATATTTTATTCTACCCATTAAAGACACATTAGAAATATTTCCCCAAAACATTCTTTCTGGCTGATTTTATAGTAAGATAAATATATTATATAATAAGAAGTGTAAGAGCCTTGAATGACTAATATATTATGTGTATTTTCAATTTATACCCAGAAAACTAAATGAAACAGACAAGCACACCTTGAGGATCCTGTTAAGTGCTGATGAGAGAGATGAAGATGAACAAGCCATAGTCAACACCCAGAAGGAACCTGCCATCTGGGAGAGATGATGCTTATGTTCCTGGAAAAAATAACTATGAATGATTTGAATGATAGTCTGGGGCTGGTCCAGATGATATGTCTCAAGGGAATGTGCCTAATTGATGGATAGCTAGAAATATTCACGGGAGAGTAAAATGATTGGGTTCAGTTACACCACAGAGTTAAGAAGCTTTACTGAAGATGTAAGCATTTTAGTAAGGCTTTCAGAAACCTCAAATTCTCCTTGCAGGGACAACAGAACATGGTCCTTGTGTTGGGCTTGGACAGACTAAAGTTTAGGTTTATCTAAATGCTGATTTCTAAGCCTGCTTGTTATACAGGATGAATCTGTAAAGAAGAGAGACAGCCTATGATAGGCATAGTGCCTTCCACAGTAGGTCCTTAGCATGTACTCTTGTTCTTTCTTCTTAGCTCCCCCAATTCAGAGAGGGCCATTGAAAAGCAGGAAGAAGTGAGAGTTCACAGCTAACATTTACAAATGAGAGACAACGTGAGATGAGACTGGGTTACCTCATTCAAAACGATGGTTTCCAGCACCATCAACTTTTATCTGAGGTTTTCATTTTTTAAAATAGCTGAATAGTATTGCAGTGTGTGGATGTGCATTTTCATTATCCATTCAATAGCTGATGGACGTTTAGATTATGTCCATTTCCTGGATATTGTGAATAGAATAGCATTGACCATGAATGAGCTGATAGCTCTATAGTGGGACAATTAGAATTTATTGAGTAAAGCCCAGGAGTATTATATCTGGATCATATAGTAGGTTTATTCTAATTTTTGGAGAAACCTGCACACTGGTTTCTATAGTAGCTGTGGCAATCTGAACTTTCACCATCTGTGAATAAGTGCTTGCATTTTTCCACAGCCACACTGGCATTACCATTGTTTGCTGTTTTGCTCATAGCCACTCTGACTCGGCTAAAATGAAATCTCTTATATATGTTTTATTTAGAATACCCATAGAGGTTAGGAAATTAGTAAGGGGCTGGGAGAGTGCTTTCAAGAGAGGCAAGATAGAATTTATATAAGCAGAGAAAGGATAGTTTTGGTATAAGGAACGGGAGGGACGGGTAGAGGAAGGAATATAGAGGGATAACCTACACTAAAGGCCTTTTAAAATGTCATATGGAAACCTACTGTTGTAGAAACTCCTTTAGCGATATCTATATTTATACCATATTGGCAGACATGTAAGACTAGTTTAAATGGAGTTATGCTATGAAAGGGCAAAAGTGCCTTTACTAGACATCATAGGATAACAAATAAAGAAAGCCCAGTGATAGAAATGTATTGTTTCTTTTGGAGCAATTGGCCAGGGAGGTCTTGCATTTCTCCAAACACTGCAGGTTATTGCCAATGCTTTTGCTTCCTTTCCAGAATGTGGCGGTAAGATACTAGTACTGAGAACACTAAATTATTGAGCCATAGAAAATGGAGAAATCAAGATCATATTCACTTGGATGCTTCATCCACACCGAACTATACTATAACAGTATAGTTACACTATACTGTTATATACTATAACTAACAGTACTATAACTCTCATAGTACTGGCAGGTGCTATGCAGAATAGCAGAGGAGAAAAGCAATCAGAATATTACCTAGCTGTTAATGCTGAAAGTTACAAAAATGACAGGCCAGGCGAGATATGCCCAATAATTCAAAAGTGGGCCTGAATGTCATGAGAGTGGCTAACAACTTTCTGATTAGATCTAAGTCCCATTTCATAAGATGAAATCGATCCTGACACCATTATCAAAATGAAGAACCTGTGCCTATACAGATCACAGGCCTCAAGGGAAAGTCTGCTGCTCTACTCTTCTAAGCAGACACAGTACTTTTTGAAGAGGTGCTCTTAGAGACCCATGCAGGGCCCACGATTACTGCTTCAGTCTCTGTGAACCCAGATGAACCCTGCTGAGTTGATTCAGTAGGTCATGTTCTTCTAGGGTCCTCCATCCCTTCTGGCTACTACAGTCTTGGCTCCCCCTCTTAAAACATCTCTTAATAATGCATTGTTATACCCATTAACTACAGGATATCCTGTAATTATCCACAAAGAAACTTCCTTTCTGCAACAGGTGGTAATGACAAACACAACTGGTTAAGTGAACGAATATAAGACATGGTGGAACTCTGAGCCCTAAGTGGGACAGCTATCTCATACCCTCTCCTCCCAGGGTTCAGGGATCATTGTGGAAGAAGTATGGAAAAATCAGAGTCAGAATTAGTGGATGGCTACAATGAAATAGTGGTTCTAGACATACATGACAGTTGTTCATTTGAATTCCCAGCAGTTGTATCAGCACGTACAATGCCTGTGCAATTCAAGGACAAAATCCTAACATAGAGAAGGGAAACTGTCATGAAGTTCTATCTCTAGATGAGAAGCTACAGACACCTGACAGATGCTGGGTGATCGAAGAGTCAGTTTCCTTTAGGAGTATTGCTCCCAGTAGACTGACTGACTGTGCCCCTCTGTTGGATAGCCACACAGCCAAACGTGTATGCAAAGCATAAATTAGACTTTACTTTTTTTTTTAAAGAAAAACATAAAATTGGGTTTGAAAAGAAAGAGGAAATAGATCCTGGAGAAGTTGTCAGAGGGACATGAATATGATCGAAATCCATTTTACAAACTTTTCAAGTACTAATAAAAATGTAGGTTGTCAAAAGATGTACTACATGGCTATGTGGTGATGTAGGAGGGTCATCTGTCTATGTGATACTTTCATTGGTTAATAAAGAAANACAATTTGTGTGTTGTTATTTCCGGGTATAAGCTAGCCGTGCGGGAGCCGGGTGAGACAAAAAGCAGGCTCACTCTCCCCTATCACTACAATGTGGTACATGTGGTTAATCTTGAACTTCTGTTTTCTCTAATTTGAGAAGCAGGTGAAAGCAACAGATGTTGCATGTTGAGCCACTGTACTTTTACAATCCACTGGCAACATCTGACTGTTGACATTCGTTGGCCTGGAAGGAAGGGGACCAGGATAGAAAAGGTGGTAAGCAGACATCTGAGAGAGGAACATTTGATGAGCAAACACCTGAGAGATGCCCAATGTCTGCCTATGGTTTTGTATGTGAAGTCATTGGGAAGAGATGTTGCTAGACGTCAAGGGGCAGCTTTTGAGGAGGGTCTTATGAATCACAGTAACAAAGGATGTCCTGAGTTCTTCCAGATGGGGACTCTAATTGTCCTTGATAGGGTTGAACAAATGTAGAAAGCCTTTCAACTTCCACTCACAAACCAATGCTGTTAGCATCCTGTGTCTTGCAGGCTTCAGGAGAGGTTTCAGCATTAGGTGTTTTGCAAAGCCTGGTATAAAAGCAAGACCTCACCCATACCTGGGGAGAGCTGCCATATTGGCAGAAGTAGGCACAAGGGCAGCCATCCTATTTCCACTTAAAGAATGCTTCCTAAAGTGCCAAGGGTCAGTGGACCAAAATGTTTTATTTTGGTTCCATGTAACCCAGAAGTAGGGAACTGGTAACCAGGTCACATCACTCTCCTATAGTGGGGATATGAAAACTCAGGAAAATCTGAGCCACCCCTCTGTAGGCTTCACACCCAGTGCCTATATGTATACATAGGCACAGGTATGCTGCTGTGAGCCCACAATCTGGACAATGGGGAAACATGGCTTCTCAGGACCTGTGAGGATAGCTGGCCATAGTTACCAGATGCTACAAACAGCCACAGTGTTGGTTCCTGGAAGGGGAAATTGCTAAGCTGCATTTGTTGGAGCAAAAGTTCAGCAATTTCAAGGCAGATTATGGAGGACAGATGCTGTTGTAATGCTAATGGAAAGTAAACGTTTCTTTCCTCTCTTTTATTTAAATGTTTGTGTTATTCTTGCAGAAAATACATTAGTATTATAAATAATTTTAAAATACAGAGATTCTGGAATGAAATATTAAACATAGTCCTCAATTCCAGAAATGACATTTTATATCTGTATGTATATATATATGTATATATACACATATATCTAACATTTTACAGTGTTATAGTATTGTATAATCTATTTTTTCTTCATTCACCAATAGGAAAGAATCTTTTTACATGTTGTAAATATAAATTCACAATATTTTAACCATATTTTTCATTCTCTTTATACATTGTGATTTATCTAAATAATCCTGATCGTAAAAAACCATTTATTTAGTTATAACATTTTCAAACACAGGGACAAAGATGAGGTAAACATCCTTGAGAAAACATGACTGTTGTGTAAAGAAACAATTCCTTAGCTATGCCTCCTGGTGTCACAATAGAGAATTGACTCTACCTCTGCAGGGGGAAATGTTATTGTCTCCCCTTTGATAGTTAATCCAGTTAGGCTGAGTAAATAATCACTCCTCAAGAAGGCAGGGCCATATTAGGCCATACTAAGAACACAGGAGGAACAGTTATTACTTTAAAGAGATAATATTCTTTTACTTCCTGAAATCTCTGCTACCACAAGAGTTGATTGGTTCTGATTATTTTCTTGAGTCCAGCATCTTTCCCCTTTTTCTATCTCTTTTGTAAGTCTGCTTCCTTTAATACCCCCTAACACTGTGAACGTGTTTTCTCAAAAGCTCTCCTTCCTGCCAGGTAGCAGCTTTTCCACCACGGGGTTGACCTCCATAACAGCCCAACCCAAATGGCATTGCCCTCCTCCTCCTCCTCCTCNTCCTCCTCCTCTTCCTTTTCCTCCTCCTTCTTCTCTTCCTCCTCCTCCTCTCTTTCTCCTTTCCTTCTCCTTCTCTTCTTATTGTTGCTCTGCCTCCTTCTGTGTTTCTTTATCTCCTCTTCCTAGTTCTCCCCTCCCCTGGATTAATCCCTCCTTCCCTTCCTCCTCTTTCCTCTAGGCAACTGTTTAAATTTAATGTCTGACTGTACTTTAGTTTCTATTTTAAACTCTAATGAAAATGTCCTCCAGCTTTTTGCTTTGACTGTTCTTAAATTTTTATTAATGAAACTAAGAACCCAAACAGGGACCCTGACTGTCCCAGTGACAGTGACATAGGCATCCAATACCAGATACTCAGGAAGCTCAGGCAGTAACATTGAGAAATCAACTGATTAATTCAACTTAGTGAGACCCTGTCCAAAGGAAAAAAAATTAAAAATGAATGAGGATGTAGTCCCATGGTAGACAATTTTGCCTAACATGTTTGAGGCCCCAGATTCAACCCCCAAAACAGGAAAAAATGAATAAGCAGAAAGAGAAATAAAGGGGAAAAGGTAGAATATCTTGGTTTAAAAATAGAATCACCTACCACCAATTTGCTAGACCCCCATTATTTCTTACTGTTTTCTAAATCTTACCCATTCTCACCAATGAGTGTAGCTACCGCCCCTCATCAAAGAAGCCTCTCTTTACAGCGAATGGAGACGATCACGGAAAACCACAACCAGACACAGTGCAAAGATCAACAGCGAGGAGCCCAGATCCAGTGAAAACATCTATCCGACAGCTCCTGCATCAATGGCTCAGAAGAGGTTATGGGATGGCTATAAAAGTGACAATACCAGCAAGCCTATTGTGAGCCATTCTCTCCCAGAAATGGCTGCATAAACAAGATCGAAACAGTGGCAACGTCAGTGGACACTTTAAGGCAGAAAGGGAAATTTTCATGGGTCTCATCTCCAGACAAAGAACTTCAGGCACCAAATGACTGCTGAAGAAGGAGAATTGACCTCTCCCAGAGAGGAGTCTCCTGATTGCTTGTCCGACGCAGAGTCATCGGCCTTAAAAATCACACATGCACCACCAACCAACAAAACTAGATTCAGAAGGTTGTGTTCATGTATGTTTATGCACACACCTGCATATAACATTCATATGTATGTATGTAGCAATAATAATTGAAGGAAAAGAGGCTATCCGCTTGAGAGTGTGGGAGGACACGGCAGGGGTTTAGGAAGTGTGGCTGGGAGGGGCTGAAGAGAGGAAAGGGAGAGGGAAAAGTGATACAATTTTATTTCAGTTAAAATATCTTTTAAAAACACAACTACAGGGTTTGAAGCCTCAGGTAAAACTGTGACAAATGATAACACTGGTGACACAAGCTGGCTGGCTTACAAGCTCGCTTCCCTCTGTGCGTCCTTGAACTGGCAGCCTGTTGATTTTCCAGGGACTCATGGAAATTATGATCTTAATTATCATAATAATGAAGATGATTTTTGTTGAGATAAGAGTCCAAAATTAAATATAAATCAGGTGCTGAGGACATGACTTTAACCCAAGGACTGAAGGAGCTTCCAAGCTGATGACTGGACATTTCAAAATTACCAACCAACTGCTCATAGCATACTTCCGTCAGCCTGGTAATGGGCAGTCACCACTCCATCTTGCTTTCTTCTTTATATCTGCCTCCTATTCCTACAGGCCAAACCACACCAGCGCACAGAAATCCATACAGAAAGCCATGGTCTAACCCTCAAGACCAATGGTCTGCCATGTTGAAGGCCTATACCCTCCCTAAGCAAAGTCATCCCACCAGGAAGCCTGACCTGTCTGTCATCTAGCCCACCTAGCTCTGCCCGGGGATGGTCCTCAGAGTTGCTGGCCTTTGGAGAAGGAGAGGCTTTCAGATCTTTAGTCAACGTGGGAGAACAACGGTTCTGCCTAAGTAGTCAATTTTCCTAATGAGCTATTAGGAGCTGTTTTTCTGCTGAACACTGCCCTCATTATAACTATGCTTCCCCAGAAGCAAAGCACTCTCTGCCCATTGTAATGAGCAGAACGCTGGAGTGAAACACAGTTTTAATGAGTTACAGCATGGATATAAAATGGAACAATTTACATCTGAGAGCCCCTCAAAGTGAGGCTAAAGCCACTTTGGGTACATTTACACCGGTGAAGTGAACCACTCGGGGATGGCTGCTTCTCTCAGCCAACCCAAGGGGCTTCATCTGGAGCTGAGAAGGGTGAGTGGTGACAGGAAGACAGAGCTGGGAAATCCTTGAGGTTAAAAGGAGAGAAATTCATGGTGACCTTGAGAAGTAAAACGAATAAATTGTTTCAAATCATGGGCAGAGCAGCCATCTTGTTACTTAACAGAACGCGGTATTAAGCAGCCCTGTCCTGGAGCATGCTGGGAATAAAGGTAAAGAGCCAAGAAGACAGAATGTGTTATGAGGACACAGAAGTGAGTAATGGTCAAATGAAAATCACCAGTGGCGTCCTGAATGTGTCTTCCATCCCTTACAAGAGCTGATTGCTAATGTTTCAGGAATTTGCAAGGTAGTTGTCAAATATAATCATTCCTAGCCATTAAGTTTCGCAAATAAAATTAAATATAAACAAAGCCAATAGATACTTAACAGCCATCATTCCCTAGTCACTCCATTTTTCTGTGAATTGGTTACTTGCAGCTACGCATCTCTTTGTATCTGTGAGGTGGACAGATAGATCTACATAATAAGGGGCTACTCTTCTTCTCTCTCCAGTGTGGTCTTCAGTGAGTTATAGCTTGAAAGTGGTCACGTGGGGAGCACAGTGGAAATCAGCACATTTTGTAAGTTACCTCTTGATCTATTGTTTGGTGGATTGTCTATCTAGACCCAGAAAGCAACTCACCTTGAGCACATCAGTTCAATGCGTTATGAAGTCTCCTGCACATCTGCTATATCATCTACCACACCTATGATGTAGGAGGATCTTCTATCTATCTGTTACTTTCATTGGTTAAAAAGAAACTGCCTTGGCCCTTTGATAGGCCAGCCCTTAGGTGGGTGGAGTAGACAGAACAGGATTCTGGGA
>LOEQ01000006.1:1228021-1240392 GCA_001685075.1 Bramus lutescens
TAGTCTGTTTGGATGCTCACCTTCCTAGATCTCGGTGGAGGGGGGAGGACCTTGAACTTCCTATAGGGCAGGGAACCCTGACTGCTCTTTGGACTGGAGAGGGAGGGGCAGGGGGAATGGGGGAAGGGAAGGAAAATAGGAGGAGGGGAGGCGGTGAAAATTTTTAATAATAATAAAGATAATGAAAAAACTTTTAAAATTAATTAAAATTAAAAACATAAAATAAAAAATGGCTAAAAATATTCCTTAAGGACTGTATTGGGACAGACCCAGATTCTAACTCACCCTACAGTTTTATTGTGCTATTTTGCTTCTGCCTAGGCCATGAACTGCCAGACACACAGCTTGGGTTGGTGGTTATTGGCACAGACACTGCTATCTTTGGATGTTGCAAAGAGGGTGAGTTTTAGGAGTCAACTGGACTGTAGTCTTGCTAACTAAGAAGGTGGGCCTTGTGGATAACTAGAAGGGAGCCATAGGAGAGACTACGTGTGCATAGATCAGTAGAGAACTGCTGTCATGCAAAAGAGGGCATAAAAGTATTATGGGAATAATACATGTAGAATTTTGTGGACCTATGTACAGTTGTGTTTGACAGGGAAACAGGGATTATTTTAGGAAATAATGGGGAATAAGAAGCAAGCAGGAATGCATAGCTAAATAACAGAGGGTTCAAAGTTTAGCTTAATATATGAGGCTGTTATTGCAGCTGCTGTGTGCTGATAGATACTTATTTGTCACCGTTTCATGTATGCCTGTTACTCAGGGTACAGTTGACCTCACTATGACATCTTTCCACATATTCCAGCGAGGTGCTTCTGATGGCTGACCTTGTCCCAGTTTTTCATGGATGGATGTCAAATAAGCTGCTTGCCTTTCCATTGCCGTCCCAATAAGCATCAACACCAGGAAGAAAACCCATAGGGTTTTAAAGCTCCTTCCTAACCCTATTGTTCTGCATAAGCTGAGCAGGGATAGGCCCCACCTGAAGGCATCAGAATCAACTGCTCTATCTTCAACAATGAGTCTCCATAATGAAAAACCACTGCTACTCATTAGACACCCCCTTACTCCTTGTCTCTCCCACCGGCCTGTTATTGTGTAATCCTGTTAAGAATTCCCCTCTAACTCAGACTGCTTCCCTAATCCTGCCCAGCTTAAACATAGTCAAATTATACCACACACCTTCTTTCCTCATTTGGCCACCTCATGAAGGGCACACACCCTGATGCTGGTTCATCAATCCGCATGTCAGATACATGCTTAGTTTGCTTAGTTTAAATTGATGCAACGTATTCACTGTTGATATTTATACAGGATTGCTTAAAAAGTCATGAGACTGGAGGTAAATCAGATGAAATGTTCCCCATACCCATCACAAAATCTTAAAGGCAAGCCTGTAATGTGATAGGAAGAGAAAATGTCACTGAAGGCAGTGGTGGAAGGGAAAGAGGAGGACGCTGCACTAGGCACTGAGTAAACAGCAGTATGCTAGACATTGGCTCTGCAACTAGGAATCCAGGACGGCACAAGGCGACTGAATAGGTGCATTCATGGGGAGAGAGAAAAGGACTACAGACCTTTATGAAAACTTTAGTCTAGACTGGGGTTAGTTCGGGGTTTGAGAATGACTCAGTTTGGGTGATATCATTACAACTAGATTTTAAGCGATAAGTCAAAGCAAGTATGGAATACTTGGGAGGCCAACAAAGCTGACTCTAGGTTCTCTCTGTATCATCTTATTGGATGAGTCCAGCCATGCCTTTTGTCGGCCACACCTATATACATAAAATGGCTACAGGTTCAAATCTGTTCAGAGGCTGATCTCTGGCTCAGACTCTCAGACTTATATTTTCCACCTGAATTTTTCAAAAGGACCACATTGAATCTGAAGTGAAGCCTATTTTTTAACCCACATCTCTCACCCCTCTCTTCATCAACATCATCAGTTATCCAACTATACAAACTGTGCACAGTCCCAAATATGGACCTTATGCTGAATACCCTTTCTACTCTGACATCTGTTTCACCATAAGTGATGCTAATTCTGCTTCTTAAATATCTCTAAAATCTCCTTACTCTGTCCATTTCTGCTAAGAAAGTACCTGGTACACGATGCTACATTTTCTTGCCCAGATTATTTCAATAACCTCTAACATATGTTGCTGTATCTCCGCCGAATTTCAGTTTAATTTAAACTCTCTATTTCAGAGCCAAGGGATCTTTCAGGAATCTGAACAGTGTGGAAGACTCGAGAGAGTATGATCTTCTTTCATCATGGAAGTAAATAGACTACTGTCTTACTCATTGGAGAACGGGGGAAGGGATCAACTCTTAGAGATAACAGAGGAAATGAAAGCATGAATCTCCAATATCTGGCTCTTGCTGTGGTAGTTTATTCTCTGGGTCTCAATGAAAATCTGGCCCAGCATCAGATAGGAAGTAGAAATGGGGGCTCAGAATAAAACTAGATTTCCAGTTGTGGAAGTGAAATAAGAAAAATAATTTACTGCTGAGGAAGACTGGAGACATATGTGAGGTCATTCATGGTTGTTCCTGGATGGGAGGTGTCAAAGATTTGATTTTAGGCTCATGAGCTGCAAAAACAAAATTTAAATTTAAAATTGATATCTAAGGTAATCAAGGTTAATCGTTCATTATTTAACCTGTATAAGGAAAAAAGCCACATTTTTCACTAGTGTAAATACTAGTCCACAATTCAGTCAATTTTCACAGGTGAGGCAATGATAAAAATAAAACACATGAAGGGATGGAGAACAGGATTAAACAAAAAGCAAAACACGAACTCCTAAACAGCTTTTTTCACTATTACTTGGAGTGAGCAACAGAATATGAAAACTTGTCTAAGGAACACAAAGAATCTGTATTGAAGCAGATAAAATATGTGATAAAAGAAGGGTGGGATATTAAGTGTCTTGACACATACAGCCAAAAAATGGCATGTGCTCTAGAGAGAATGCACCAGTCCTAGAAGATGAGTTTTATTACAGGTTAGACATGGAAAGATAGAGACCTAATGTAATTCAGGACACTAAACAATTGATAAGAGGGAAGCAAACCTATAGAAACCACACAAAAAAGGCAGAGATGGAAAACACTAGAGTCTGGGAGAAATAGACGACAGTTCAAGAAGGGGCAATACAAGCCTACTTAGAGTCCCCAAAGGGACATTACATAAAAAAGAGGTAGAATTTCAATGGCTTTGGCTAAACTCCTTAATTGATAAAATATACCAATCATGAGATATAGAAAGACCAATAATCATACCATAAAAAGAAATAAAATCAAATTTGTTTTCTAACACACTAATCAACAAAAAATAAAATGTTCTTTGAAGCAGATTAAAAAAAGACATAGTATTTACTATGTGCTGTTTACAACATTGTTGATTTCTCAGAGATAACAATAGGAACCAGGAAAAAGTGAAATTTTATCTTCAAAGTTAAAAGGAGGCATTTCTGTTTAACACTTTTTCTTTGAAGCTCAAGAATGCAAGATAATATTTGCAGATGAACGGAAATAGAAACAGCTTAGCAGTAAATCATCTTCACTAATGAAACTCTGTACCGCACCTCAGGAACAAAAGAAAATATTACCAGGGTGACAGCTGATCACAAAAGATAACAGAGTGATGAAGAGGGTCAAGCAGACAGTCAGATGTACAGCATCAGCAATTTCAGTCTGAAGGGTAACCCATAGCGTCTGTGGTAAAAAGCAGAAAAGGAGATAGAACTAAAAATGCAAATAAACATGACCGATCAGAGCAGGGCCAATTAGCAAAGCATCTAAAATATGTACATTATTTTCTTCCAGGTTAAAGACCAGGGCATTAGTGATGTTGAAAACTTCTGTCCATTTGTGCAGTACATGTTGAATTAGGAACTTGAGATGTTGCTAGGTATGAATGCAGAGCTTAATTTCCAATTGCGTTTAACTTTAATTAATTTAAACATAAACTTAGAACGACTTATAACGAAAGTCTTAGATGGGGGTTTAACAAACAGAGAAAAATGGTTTTATGGGCTACAATCAAATTACCAATACTCAAAAAGCAATGAGAAAAAGGCAATTACGCTTCTGCACATCACATTTAGGTCTCACATCTCAGTGAAGTCTCTTCTGGCATCCGTCAATCAAGTCAGAGTCCCTGTTAATGCTTCTGCCACCTTTTAAAAATAAAACCTTTTAATTTTGAAATGATTGTGGAATCACACAGACTTGTAAGTAATGATGCAAATAGATCCCATGCGTTTGTTTTTGTTTTTTACATATTCTCAATGCCAACTTTCATCAAGATGGCAGCTGGCTATAATTCCCAGTATGTTGTTTGCTACGGATAAAGTCATGGCACTTTTAATTATTGTATGGTCAAAGAATGCGAACTCTTCCTAACTTTAGATCATGAAGATTGCTCTCTCATTTTGTCCTAGAGTTTTCACAGTTTTGCATTTGTATTTAAGCCAATGATTCATTTTGAGTCATTTGGTATAAGGTAGAGATTAATTTTTTTGACTATTATATTATTTATTTATTTTGGGGGGTGTGCATCTGAGCATGTGTACACATTTGCCACTGTACGTGTGTGTTAGGGATGATCAGGGAAAATCTTGTAAGACTCTGTTTTCTCCTCCCACCACACAGATTCTGGGGATCAAACTTAGGTTATCAGGCTTAATGACAAGCACCTTCACCCATTGAAACATCTCACCGGTCCAAGATAGATTTACTTACAATGAATCTGCAGTAAAATCTTCATAAAGAGCTTCATGAATCTCTAGTTTCTCAACACTTTCCATTGAAAACAATCACATTCTTCTACTGATTTGCTTTTGAACCTTAATGAAGAATCAGATGCACACTATTTTTCTTTGCATATATTTCTAAGATCATTATTCTATTTTTTCTGATTACTATAAATTTCTTTGGATCATCATTGCTTAATCTTGATTATTATATAGTAGGTCTTGATAGGAAGTAGAGTCTTCCTCCAACTTTATTCTTACTCATCAAACTTAAAGAAAATCTTGCCTTTGTCTATAAAAGCCTTGCTGAACATTGGAAAGGAAGAGTTATAAAATTATTAGCCGTCTTGGAATAATTAGAATGAGTCCTCTAATCCATAAATATAGTATATTCTTATATTTATTTGGCATCCTGTTTTCTTTTGTTACTATTTTGTGTATTTCAACATCTATGTCATATACATAGTTTGTGAGATTTCTATTTAATATATCTCTCCCCAATTATAAATAATATTGTACTGAAGGTACAAAACAAATCTAAAGATTTAGCTGAGAACATGAAGAGCTCATTACTCTTTCTGAAAGTTATTTGATATATTCTTTAAGGTAGCATGCCCACTGCAAAGAGGTCTAGGTTTAGTTTTCCTTTCAGATATTTGTGCCTTGTATTTCTGTTCCTGGTCCTATTGTGCTGTTTAGAACGTACAGTACTATTTATAAATACCAGTGGTAGCTATGAATATTCTTGTCTTCATTCAAATTCCAGAAGGAATGTGGCACTTCATTATTAACAAATTATTTAAATAATTTGTAGATGATTTTTCAGATGTAAGATTCTGTAGGCTGTATTTTTCTGTGTGATTTGAACCAAGATTGAGTGCTGTGTTTTGAAAAAATCTTTTTTGGCTCTGACTTGTACAAACACATGCTTTTTCTTCTCTGGCCAGTTAATATGTGTGATTACAGTGATTTATTTTCAAATATTTACCAGCCTTACATCTCTGCAATAAACCTCTCTTGGGTCTCAGAGAAAATACTTTTTATATTTCTAAATCCTGCTTGCTCATATTTTAAGGACATTTATGTCTACATTGATGAGGTTACCTGCTTGTAAGGTTCTTTTATCTTTCCTTGATATTGTTTTTTGATTATTTGAGATATCAGCAAAATACTGAATGCATAAAATGAATTGGGAACTGTTCCTTCTATTTTCTGGAAGAAATTGTATAAAACTGGTAATATTGACTTCCTGATAGGTTATATAATTATCCAGTGAAGCCATCTAGGGCAGAGATTTCTTTTTGAGAGTTTTAAAAATTATGTATTTAATTTCTTAACACTTGTAAGGCTATTAAGACACTTATTTCATATTATGTTATAATTTTAGTCATCCTGAAGTTTACAGTTGAGTGGTTTTTATTTTATTACAAAGTTATATAACCTTCAGTGTCTGATTTTGTAGTATTTACGCCATCCTAAATGCAAATTCCACTCCCTTTTGCAGTTTTTACATATGTTGTCCTTGTCCTGATGCTGGGCCATCACTAATCTACTTGTTCTAGCTCTCTGAATGTGCTTGTACTGAATTATTTCAGATAAATAAGATGATGCACCTGGCAGTGGTGGCACATGCCTTTAATCTCAGCGCTTGGGAGGCAGAGACAGGAGGATCTCTGTGAGTTCAAAGCCAACCTGCTCTACAGAGCTAGTTCCAGGATAGGCTCCAAAGCTACAGAGAAACCCTGTCCCAAACAAAAACAAAAACAACCCCAACAACAATCAAAAAGTAATCTTTTCATATCTGCATTTTCCATATGATGTTTTTGATATTTATATTACAATACACATTATAAACTTTATACTTTTATGACCAAATAATACTCATTTGGATGAAATATTTTATCCATGTTTTGACATATATGGACTGTTTTTCCTTACTTCTTATTCAGAAAAATAGGACCTTAAGTAGTCACTTACAAAATTTAAACACACATAAACTGTGAGGAATGAAGTCTTGAGTAAATGTATATTATTGGCATGCACATGGCCATGTTAAAAACTCTAATGCTTCAGACCCATAAAAATTGCCAAGTCTTTCCTTGGTGAGGCTAGAGGAATGGCAAAATCTTCCCCTGGTCCAAGAAAAACTGTTGATGAACAATTGATCTTTAGGTAAAACCTTCAGCAGAAAATATAAGCTGCAGCTTCCTCCTCAAGGTGATTGCATCCTGAGACTGCTCCCCTACAGAGACTTCCACTGAGATGCGCTAAGCCACCCCTCCATTCCTGTGCTGTATGTAATCAAGAAATTCCTGAGCTTCCATAAGAGCCCAGTGACTGTTTGATCCTAGCTTTTCTCTGTGTGTGCCTATCTCTGTCCTTTCTTCTTTCCCTTGTGCCCTCAGTCAGAGCAATCCCAAATCTATTCAGGACACAGCAATATAATTCGTTTGAATATACTCTTAGGAGACAATTTATGAATCATAGAGTTTGGATGTTTTTGAGGAACTATGAAAATATTTTTCAAAGGAAGTGTGCCCTTTACATGGTGGGTAAGTAGCCACATGATGGGAAACTTCAGAAAAAGTGTAATGATGCCCAAAGTGCTGGCAAAAGTGTATTAGGTTCTGGACAGCATCTGTAAGAGACTGGGGGCCTGCAACAACAGGAAAAGAAACAGTTTGAGCCTTTCTCATTGAAGTCTCAGAAGGCAGGCAGACCAGCCCTATCTCATGGTGCTTTGTAGGGACTACATGAGAGAGCGGTAATTCAGGAAAGGAAAAGTACAGTATCTCAGTGAGAACTGAAGGATAACTTATTTTGCTTGTGCCTTTAGCGTGGATGAAGGAAAGCCTGCCTTTCTAGTGGTGGTCTCTTGGCAGGTGAACTGACTTGACCAACTGGAATGTTAGTTCTTCACCCAACCCAGGGATTCTATTCTCTTGACCAAAGGAGCTTTTCCTTAATGGGCCTTTATTGACTCTTCAGAAGTTGGGATAGAAGGAGAATTATTGGTTTATATAATTGGCATTACACTACTTTTTCCCTCCATTTTTTCTCTTCAGTTCCCTTCCTTTGCTCCACCTTCATTCCTTCCCCAACTCTTTTCCTCCTTCCTCCTTTTCACCTATCCTTGCTTTCTTTCTTGTTCTCAACTCTTGAAATTCTACTTGGTTCTTTTCAAAGTTTCTGTCACTTTTGAGATACTGTCTTTTCATGAAAGCCCTTTCTCAGTTACATACATTTCATTTTTAACCCTTTAAAAAGTTTGTAAACATATTAAAGTAGTTGATTTGTAGCCTTGAATGCATTCAACATCAAGGCATTCTTGGAGATAATTTCTATTGATTTCCCATATGCAATTTGCACATTCATTTTATTCCTATTAAAAATTAGATGTTGATAATTGATGTGGGATTCTCCTCTGTATGCTGTGAATACAATTAGGTAGTAAAGAAACTGTCTTGGGCCTGTACAGGGAATAGAAGTAGGCAAGGAAAACTAAACTGAACACTGGGAGAAAGGAGGTAGAGTCAGAGAGAAGTCATGTAGCCCCCACCGGAGACAGATGTGCCAGAACTTTGATGGTAGGTCACGACCTTATGGTGATGCACACCTCATTCAACAAATTGGTGTCCATGTGGCCAACTAAAATCCACTTAAAACCTGAGAGAGCTTGAAAAGGAACTCTAGACACTAAAAAACAAAGTTTAGCTGCATTTATTTTCCTGAATGGGCTTTGCTTACTGGCAGCATGCTACAGCTCCTTTAAGAGAGGTTTTCCTGATTCAGAGGTAGCAGGGAAAATGCCACAATTTTGAAATGTCAGCTTTCTGGGCCATGCTGCCAATGCAAACTCTGGACTCTTTCTGGAGATCTGGCTATGGAACATTTCAAATTATTACTGCTTTGACCCTGGGTCATCCTTGTCCACAGTCCTCATCCTGCACTGGCTATAACAGTTGTCATTGCTTCTCTGACAGGTCTGGGGATTATTTCACAGAGGTGTATGGTTCATTGGATCAGTGAAGAAAGAAGAGCCAGGGGAGAGATTTGTTAC
The DNA here is from genome assembly GCA_001685075.1 of Bramus lutescens. NCBI lineage: Eukaryota > Metazoa > Chordata > Mammalia > Rodentia > Cricetidae > Bramus > Bramus lutescens. The sequence continues at coordinate 1,236,845 of LOEQ01000006.1, forward strand.
TGGTGTGATAAAACTCTTGCTCTATAGGATTACATTGTTATAGTCAAGACACACTCTCAGGTCCCTGTGGCTACTGGAACTAACTCTAAAAAGACGTCTGCAAATGTGGGTGGAGATCCTGGTTATGGGCCATAGGTTACATTAACTGAACCGTGTATAGGTTTAAACTTCTGAGTACACTTGATCTCTTCTTCAGCAAGATACTCTAACTTGAAGCTCTGATCTAGATTCTAAGTTCATTGCAGAAATACCATGGAACTGTGCTCAGACTATAACACCAATAAGGTGCTGATTCGATTATAGATGTTCATAAATAAGAAAAGGGCTCAGCAGTAGCAGGGTCAAAATTGTTGATCAGAGTTCAAGAAAAGGGTGGGTACCTGCGTCATATCATAGAAGAGAACGAATTTGCCACAACTGAGTTCTTTGTGGCTTCCCATCACTTCTTATTAGAAACCAGAGCACCATTGAGAAAGAGACAGTGTATCACCTCCAGACCAAGGGATAGCTTGCTTAGCTCCATCTTAGGGACCCTGTCCTCTGCCTTCTTTAAAATTAAGTTATACTAAAACCATTAGGGAAACTTGGGAGATGTGCTCGCAGAAGCTGAAGATAATGAGAACTAAATATCCACGTCCACATGCCGAACATCTGTCCATGCATCTGGCAGCCAGCTAGAAGGAGGCAGACAGACTGGCACACAGGACATGTGACATAAGGTTGAGGGCAGCGACTACACTCCCCTGTGTGTGTGGGATGACAAAAATGGGAGCGAGCGAGCGAGAGAGATCATACATAGATGGGGGCACAGAGAAGTCATCCCAGGATGCCTTTTGTATCTTTGGCTTAAAGAAGTGACTGAGGCAAATTGATATTTTCTGAGGCATCTCTATTTTTTTTTAAAGTTGATACTCAGTGGAAAGTAAAGGAAACAAGAAACTGACCAGAAAGCCAAGAGCAACAGGACATTGTTCCCTCTGCAGAATTTGGCATTGAGGTTTGCCAAATTCTTTACGGAATATTTTTCTCCCTGGGCTAACCATGACATTGTTTCTTCTGTTTTTCCATCCAGCCAAACCTGTGATCACTCCTCCTCTGTTTTCTTAATGGCATCTTATTTTTCATCTTGCACAGAAAACGCACTGTTGCATACTCTTTCGCCGTACTTCTTTCTGAGAGGCAAAAGCAAGGTCCCACACGCTCACTTGTGCTGACGTGTTTGTGATCATGTACCTTACATGATCATTGATTTATCCAAGGCACCTTTGTTTTCAGCTTTCACAAGAAAAGCGATGAACCAGGGGAGAAAAGCGTGCTACTTTCAGAAAGTGACAGGCCCGGAATAGGTATTCACTGTCTCTCCTGCCTTTGTACAGTCACAGCGGTTGCTTATTTATCCTAATTTGTTGGTGTCTGTTCTCTACTGCTGGTTAACTATTTTAACTATTACCTTAGGCTTTTTTTGGAGGAAGTGTGCCAAATCGTAGGGAATGCTTATGTCCAAAATTGGCATGGCTCTTGAATTCTATTGTAAATTCTGCTGGTGAGATTTCATTTTGACACCCTAAGTACAGATAACAAGCTATATACAACAATAAAAATCATGATTTGAAAGTGTCAGGTCTGTTTCCTTTCAAAATTTTAAGCACGCATCTCGGGGCTGAAAGAAATTTCAGAAAAATGAGCTGGATTCTTATTTTGAAAATGAGAAAGAATCCCTCAGCGAGGGGCTGTGACTTGCCCGGTTAGGCAGCTGACTAGAACCCAGGTCCCCTAGCCCTGTCGCCAACGTATCAGCAGTCTTAGGGATTTGGAAGAATTTTTCAATTTCCTACCAGCTTCCCCGGCATGCAGACACAATAATGAGATTCGGGAGTGAAGACGTGGCCGTGCATTACCAAGAAGGTGTGAAGGCTGAGTGTGCGAACAAGTGCATTCTCGCATTCTCGGTGGTGGCTGCAAGGCTAGGGTAACAGGAGCGCTGCTCTCGGGGAGATCCCCAGCTGCCACGTATTTCATCTGCCCGTGTATGGTGCCGTTGTCTGAACTTTCCACGTGCTACTTCACCAAGGTCCTTTTGGTATTGCCCTGTTAGGTGCTATGCCAGCCGTGTGTGCAAATGTCTAAGGGATGTTGTTGTTTGGGATGATGTGTCTCAGACATTTTGAATACGCAGACCCTCAGAAGATATTTCAAATTGTTTCACACAAAGCATTTGCATATAAGTACATACATTCAAAAAATATGACTGTCCTCAATTGGTTCTTGTGTCCGGATATTTGCATAACAACATAGGAGCACTATTCTCATTATAAATCCAGCAGAGGACAGGAAACAGGAAGACGGATGAAAAGAAAGTGACAGATGACAGTCTAATAGCAACGGGAAAAGAATGTATCGTGGCAGTGAAGGGCCATCCTGAAGAGTGACAAAATGCTTGTCATATATCAATGCTATATGACAGTAGGGAGGATAATAGATATTAATAATGAAAATTCTGGAACACCAGTGAAAAACTTACTGGTTTCCTATTTATTTTTTGAAAACATTGAGGTGTACCTTTCAGACATACATACATACACACACCACACACACACACGTGCATGTTACATATTTTTGGAAGGTCTCCAGTAGAAATGGTTATGCTACTTGAATGGTTCTTAAAGATAATAGTAGTGTCACTGTGATATTGACCACTGAGAGAAGAGGTGTAGAGGAGATAGCACAGCGTTTTCCTACAGTTACAAAGGTTTGCATTTTCCTTTATGTTGTCAAGTGAGTCTGTAAACATGTACCACACTCTCCATTGTTGGTTAGAAGATGCAACAGAGTTAAAGAATTACATGAAAAAGGGTTTGTGGATCACCGGTCTAAAGAGGGCTTAATGGATTATTCCTTCTGGTATGTCTCACGTCAGTGGTGTCAACTTTCCTAGGTCTCCCAGATACCCACATTAGATGGACCTACACTTTAGGGGCTGGTTGACCACGAGCAATACTACATCAAACTTCCCTCTATTTTTCTCTTGAGTTCAATGTAGCCATTTATTCCTTTTGTTTCAAAACTCATGGCTCTGCTTTATTTATGCGGCATCTTTGAGAAAACCCCATGGTAGCTTGTCTCATGTTGCTATTGTGTGTTCCTTCCTACTTACTCTGGCCCTCAGGCAATGAAGAATAAGCACTATAGGTTATGGCAGATGTAATTGTAATCCAACAAAAAATGCAGAGAATTATTCATTTTCTCACAGTCCACATGTGACCCCTTCACTTAACATCAGACATCACATCTCTGTTCTACATAGTTGTGGTGGTTATGTTTGATTGCTAACTTGGCTACATCTGGAATTAAGTAATACCCAAATGATTAGGCATACTTGTGACATATGGTATTTTTTCTTAATTAAATCATTTGATGTGGGAAGACCCACTTCTAATCTTGGTCTTTGAGGAGGGAAGATCCACCTTTCATCTGAGCCAAGCCTCCTGCTGGCAGCCTATAGGAAGGACATGGAAGAAGAAAACTGAAGAAAACTTGTTCCTTTTTTT
>LOEQ01000007.1:8662-26219 GCA_001685075.1 Bramus lutescens
GACCAAACCTAAGAATAATAGGGGTAGAAGAAGGAGAAGAATTACAGCTCAAAGGCCCAGAAAATATATTCAACAAAATTATAGAACTTTCCCAACCTGAAGAAGGACATTCCTATGAAGGGTCAAGAAGCATACAGAACACTGAATAGACTGGATCAAAAGAAAAGAGGGAAGTCAAAATCCTATCAGCGCACTTAGGTCCAGGTCCTGGATGGGTTGTTTGGTGGATTGACTTGGATAAACAGAAGAACAGTGGGTCACAGAAGAGTGGACTCATTCATCACTGATGTTCATTATAGTCTTCTGAAAACCTAAAGCGGCTCACACAGTAGTATCCCTGCAATCACAGCAAGCCAGGGCCGGATAGCACAGCGCTCCAGGCACATCAATCTGTCTTAGTGAAGGGGAGTGACAAGCTGAACTCATTAAATGGGATTGGAACCCAGAGCAGCTGGGGAATATTGTTCACGGTAAACTAAGCCATACTCAGGAAGACGCTCTGACGGAGGCAGGGCACAGTGTGTCAGTGAGGTGTGGAGTCTCCCAACCACTGACCTCTCAGAAATGAACCAACTGCCAAACAGACATGCTCATAGTGTAGTCCAGACAGTACTGCTTATACCCGGGTCTGTTGCCTGCTGTGTGCATGTGTGTGTCTGTGTACATTTTCACGGTCATGCAAATTCAAATACAATAGATGCATACGTGTGCGTGTAGAGGTCAGAACTCAACATCAGATGTCTTTCTCAACAGTTTCCCACCTTATTTTCTGAGACTAAATCTGGAGCTCACCAGTTTGGCTAGACAGACAGGCAGCAAGCGCAGGTCTGCCTATCTCGTTCCACCATCGCCAATACACACATTCATGGTTCTAACACAAGTCCGCATGCTTCCATGACAAGCACAGTACTGACTGAGCCCCACCCTTGTTGTTGCTTGCCACTTCTATCCTAAAAGGAGGCTCCCCAATCCAAAGCCGAAAATCCAGCTAGCAGCCTGGGTAAAAGGCCAAGGTAACACCACACTAATCTTATCAAAGATTACTCAAAGAGGCTGTCCCTATTTTCTCAACTCGCACACACCTTTACCATTGCCATCTTCCACCTCATAGTGTGTGTGTGTGTGTGTGTGTGTGTGTGTGTATTCACTCTTCTGTGGTTGGAATTGCTCCATGCAAAGCACTTTCTCAAGGCCTACTGTGCTGACTATAGAGACAATTCTGTCTATTCAGACAATACGATGGCCATTTTTACAATGGGCCATCTTTTATAATGGGGCTTTGTCTTTATAAATAAAACAATCCCTTGAATTTTTGGTAAGTCTTCTGAGTCTTATGATAAAGGACACACCTTAAATGTGACTAACTTTAGTAAGCTCCTGGGCTCATGAAAATGAGGCTGGGCTGGGCTTCTGCTGTAGTCCTGCCTAATTCGTTTTATTCACACTGCACCTGGCCACAGCATGGCCTCACGTGACCCTTTACGCTGCTCTGAAGGACCCCAAGCTTTTCACCTCCATCCAAATTTCTCAGAGAGGGCAACATGTGTTCTATTTTTCTGAATCAAGATTCTTATAGTTGTAATACATTTTTTCCAGCACAAATCGAATGCATCCCTACAATACATATTCAACATCCCCAAATGCTGTTCATGGTAATAATGATGGTACAAGATAAGCTATCTTTTTATATATCTCAAAGTCTTGTCTGCTGTGCAATCCCCAGCCAGGTACATAGCGGATATGACCCATCCCCATCTTCCTCTCCTGCAAAGTGAATGATCAGCCAAAAGCTACTTCACAGTGAGAAGCTGGTTATCACATTTCCAGTTCTTAGACTTGCTCCTGACACACAGCAAAGCACTCAGAATATTACTGGGCTTTCTGGTGATAATAATTAATATTATTAGCATAATGCACTGGGATGCGAGATAGACAACTTTGAATGAGTGAATTTTGAGCCCTGGGCAAGCAGAGAAATGAAAACATTTGTTAACAAATTTGCTGCTTTCTCAATGGTAATTAATTTTGTCATTAATATTTGCCCTAAAAGTCTACCTACTTTGCTTTTTGCTCAGTTATTATCAGGCCTGTAGCCAATCAACTGTCAATCATTCCCCCTTTTAACCTAGCGTCGCTGTATGGACTATTCCTTAGAGAACTTTGAAAAGTGACTCACTGGCTGCATTTCGAGTCCAGCTCCCAGCCTTCCCTCCACAGTTCTGAGTTGGGAAGGAGACCCCCGCCCCCGAAATCACTGTGACAGGGTTATTTCAGAGCCTTGGTAGTTAGTTTTTCTTTCTTTAAGCCAGATTTCTCTTTTCTAAAGCTACCCTTACACTCTCTCTATTTATTTACTTTGGCCTTGGTGGACTAGACCACGGCTAAAACTTTATGGACCTAATAAAATTCCCAACATTCTCAGACATGGGTCGTGATGTTTGTGTGCTGGGCAGAAAACAAAGACGTATTATGAGGAGCGCGTTCACGCTTACTCCGAGCGAGCCTTGTGCAGGCCTGCAGAGCCAGGCTGGAGCCAAGCTGTGTCATATGCCTGCTGTATGGACCTTCCTCTGCCCTCTTCCCACCGGGACACAGGCGATGGCTGGCATCCGGTCCTCGTGCTCCAGCTTCGGAAACGCGGCCCACATTTCTTCTTTCCCTGCTCTTTGAAGAACCCATCTTTAGGGAAGACTTGGCGAACCTGATAGAGCAAGTTAATTTGTTATTGCCTCTAAGGTGACTCTTTCCAGAGGTGGCTCTGTGGTGAAAGAAGTGAGCAAAGCTTTTGGGAACGTGGAAATGACGCCTCCCTGGTGGCTTCCCCATGTGCGCGGGTCCCAGTCCAGCTCGCGAAGCTGCGGGAGTCCACACTGTTTTAGCTCCCATGGCTCCGCATCACCATGTCATCTTGCGTCTCTGTGCTCATCGTTTCTCGGTTCCATTTCCTCCCTTGATGCTTTTAGCATGGCTTGTCGGATAGACATGGCCTGTTCCTCTCCTCTGCAGCAAACAGAAGTTCTCGTACAGAAATTAAGGAAGAGCAGGTCTGAGGCTGGCCATGTAAGGACCTCATCCGTTAAACCATTCTTTAGACGACTGATGTGAAGGACGTTGATAAACAGTGTTTCTTGATTCCCTGCAAGGGATTAGTGATTTTTAGTATTTGGAACGGCTGTTCATTAAGGGAAGCATAAATTCTCCAGTGCTTGTAAGGACGACTGTTTCATTATTTAAGCTTTCAAAACTCAGTGGGAATATATTACAAGATTAATTATGCCTAGAGCAAATAAACACTGCTGCCAATCTTCAGATAAGATTAGGGTTGGCTTTTTTTCCTCAAAAAATATTTCACTTATGTACTTTCTATCATGCATGATGTTTTGAAACCCCACTTTTGCACTAACATCTTGCAACATTTCCTGTCCCGGCATTTCCTCCCCTGCTCTCTCGATCTGCACAAGTTTTCAATTTAGATTGCACTTCCAGCAGATGTTGTACCTTTCCAAGTGGCCCTTCTCTTTCATTAAAAATAATATATAATTCATTTTGGTGTTGAGAGAGAAAATAGCCTAAATAGACATGTTCAGCAATCCTGAATTATGGGAGGGAATGGGAGAAAAGAGAGGAGAGGAGAGGAGAGCAGAGGAGAGGAGAGGAGAGGAGGGAGGGAGAGGGGAGGGGAAGGTAAGGGAGGGAGGTGAGAGGGAAGGGGAGGAGAGGAGAAGAGAGGAGAGGAGAGGAGAGGAGAGGGTAGGGCAGGGGAGGGGAGGAGAGGAGAGGAGAGGAGAGGAGAGGAAGAATGTGAGTATCTGGGAAGAGAACTAGGAAGAAATGTTTTGCTTGCAAATTCCAAGGGAACCAAGGCTATCCTTCACCGGGCCCTAAAAAGGGAAGATGGATGAGCAAATCAAACCACAAGAGAAGCTCCTACTGCGGAGTATTTTCTGTGCCCAAAACCATTCCCTGTAGATACAGGGCTGTTTACATTTTCTGATGCATTCCCTAACGCTCGGTATAAACAAGGGCTCACAGGCTCACAAATCTAATGAGGGATTTTGAGTTTGCAAAAATCTGCATTTCTCTGTCTTAGCACAAACTTAAACTACAGTTCTTTGCAGTGGACCTACAGCCCTTGAGCCAAACTGTCAGTGCACTCCAAACTCCTTTTTATCATTTTGTTTGCTGAGTAGGAACAGTTCAAGCTCTCAGTGTCTCTCGGCCCCCATCTCCCTCTTTTCCCAAAAGGAACTGACCAAGTTCAATGATTAAGACCCTTTGGGGATTTCTGTCTGTGTTATCTTTGAGATCATTTGGGGTTTCTAAGGACACTAAAATACGCAATGACCTCAATCTTCATCTTACAAGTCCTGGAAGTGTGTAGTCCAGTGGGGAGATGGGGGAGCAGGGAGGAAGGAAAGTGCTTCTGAGGTCACCCTGCTGGTGCGTGTTTTCCAACAAAGCTGACCTTGTTAACTGTAACACAAACAGCAGAGACCACTGAACAACAACAAAGTCTCGTGGCACAGCTGCGAAGCAATGGAGTCTGGGAGTCCCTGAAGTGGGCGCTGGGAGTTGCCCTTGGCTTCTCAACTCTGTTGAGCAGAAAGGCCATTTCTGATTGTCTTGTTATGGTCTCACGGGTCTTAAAAACTTGTGGAATATGAGGTTTTACACAACCTTCCAGTCCCTGAGTTCAGCACGGTAAGAAGGGTTGACAGCCAATAAATATCTGAGCTTGAACGAGAGAAGGGGTGAGGGAATGAATGAGTGATGCTCCAGCTGTGAAAGCAGGCTGGGCCTGCAGTCCCAGAAGGCAATGGGAGCAGGACCAACTACTCCAAGGCTTTCCCAGAAGTCCTGACAGTACCCTGAGGACCATGGCACCACCAGGCAGTCCCTGAGAACTGCACTGAGGGACTTGATTTGCTTAACAATGTTCCTACATTGGTGCAGTTGCTGCCTCAAGCAGACTAACATTGGCACAGTTTCTGAGCACGGCTGCATCTAGCCTGGGGAGGAAAGCAGGTGAAGACACTGCCCATCTAGAAATGCACTGGGATTTGAGATTTCCTGTTCCACACAGAAAACTTGTTAGCCATTGACTCAGTTTCCCTAGCCTGTCATCCAAAAGGTTGTTCGCACCCCTAATGTCCCATTTTAGGGGTGTGCCATTAGTCCACAAACGCTTTTGATTGCATCCTCACCCTGAAGTCACCTAAACTAAGTGAATCTTCTCCCAATACCTCCTACCAAGTCAATTGATAGCAAAAATGTATGTGTTCGATAAAACACAAAACAGAGGAGCTACCCATTGTCCATACTTTCTAGCAAAGATGAATGTTAGGTGTTGGGTCAGCATTTCTCAACCTATGCGTTGCAATCCCTATGGAGGGGGTGAATGACCATTTCACAGGGATCACCTAAGACGGTAGGAAAACACAGATATTCACATTACAACTCATAAGAACTCATGCAAAATTACAGTTATGAAGTAGCAATTGAGAAAATGATTTTATGGTTGGGGGTCCCCACAACATGAGCAATTAAAGGGCCACAGCATTAGAAGTTGGGAAGCACTATATTAGAAACTTTCCTGATATCCCACAGAGTATAAAAGAAGATGCCCTACCAACTAAGAATTGAGAAAATAATTATTAGGAGGAGCTTGAACTGATGAAATTATCAAGAGATCTTGAGGCATGAAGAGGAGCCCTGCTTCACTCCTGAGTACGCCTGGGAAGCTGCCATCGGGACATGTCAATATCTGAACATCCCTTCTTCCCTGAATGTCTACCAATGCTCGTCACCAGTCACAGCCGGAAGAATGAACAAGATCCAGTCGCTGCAGACTCAGCATGTGATTTATCCACTGTGTCTGCAAACACAGCAGCTCTGCTCTGGCCCAAGTCACAGCTCACTGTACAGTGGGCTGTTGCTGGGATTAGTAGAAGGACTGACGCTATGAGCACTCTCCAAGGAAACCAGGGTGCCCGTAAGCTGCCTTGAGGTCATAACCACATCTCTGTTGACTTTGCTTTTGGTCACGTCAGAATTTCAAGAGTTACCAAAGAGATATTATTCCCAGAGCTCTGCACCCCACCCAGAGATTGACCACCCCAACTATAGGCTTGACCTTGAAAGATACACTGCAAGGGTTTGCTGGTCCCTTTGATACTTCCATGTGCCTACAGAACAGAAACAAGGGAAGATCAGTGGTCACTTTCAGAGAAGAGAGGGAAACGTATTTTTCATAAAGAGTTTGATGGTTGGCTTGATTTGAGAAAAACTCCTCTTCATTAATTTACCTTGAAATTCTTATGTTGAAATTGACCATTAATGGACGGGGTAGGAGGCAGCTTTGTTTACTTATACGCTACAATCAATTTACTTAATTAAAAATTAATATGTTTTGCCAAAAATGTCTAAAACATGTAGAGCAACGTTTTCCTTCAAGACACATCCTTTGTACAGGAAGGCATCTTACTGACCCGATTGAATGAAAGAATGTCATGTGAGGATTGCCAGGAGGTATCCAAATGTGCCTTCATTGCGTTTTCAGGCATCAGTACTTTGCCTCTAACCAATCTCTCGGAGCCATGATGGGGAAATGGATCTATGACATTTCAAAAGGGGAAACAATCTCTAAAGATTAAAACAGATGAAAAACAGCAATATGACTTCTAAGTGTGTGATTACAGCTAATTAAAACCCTGACTCATGGTCTTTGATTGCCACACAAATGAAATCATTTTTCTGTGGTGTTTTTCTTGTATCAGCCACGGGGGGGGTCTTTTTTCCTGCCCTCTGATTTATCTGTGGATTCTGTGACCTCTCCCCAACCTCTCACACCTCAGGAGAGTCTTCTCTAATGAAGGGGACCAACTGAAATCTCTATGACAGTGACATTAACATTCAAACGTGGGTCGATGGAGGTTGGGACAGAACACAAATGGATGCTATTCTTAGGTGATCCCATATAACAGAATTCAGAAATTTGTCTTTCTGGTTTCTCTAATGATGAAAATATTGATTTACATTTCCACAGGACCCATACAACTATGGTATGTACATCAAATTTTACGCAATTTATTTAACATGTTACTAGTTGGGTGCTAACTTGTGTTCTATCCATTGTAGGAGAATGTCCTCTTGGGCATTCTGTGGGTGCCTTGTGGGGACTGGCCTTTTCTCATCTATCTCCACACCTTCAATTTTTATGCCACAGTTGTCTTGATTAGGGTTTCTATTACTGTGAAGAGACACCATGACCATGGCAGCTCTTACAAAGGAAAACATTTAACTGAGGGTGGATCACTTACAGTTTCAGAGATGCAATCCATTATAATCATGGCGGGGAGCATGGTAGCATGCAGGCAGATACGGTACTGGAACTGAGAGTCTTGCATCTTGCAGACAACTTACTGAAGGAAAATACTGAAGGAAATCTGAGCTGAAAAACCCTCAAAGCTTACCTCCACAATGACACACTTCTTCCAACAAGGCCACACCTCTTAATAGCAGCACTCCCTTTGAGATTACGATGGCCAGTTACATTCAAACTAGCAACAGCTGTAAGCATTTGCCTTTTTTAGATGTACTCTGTTTCCTATCAGCAGTCCTAAGTACTATTACCTGGAGGTTTTCATGAATATGAAGCCCAATTGGTACCCAGAAGAGCAGTGGAAAAGGAAGGGATAAGAATAGGTACAGGGCCTCGGGGCTGGTCAGATCGACCTGCATGCGTGTCATCAATTAAGGTCCTGGAAAGAGAGGAAGCTCCTGCCTCAGGAAATACTAGACAAACACTTTCCAAATTTGATAAAAACACAGACCTTGACAGTCTCGGTGCTCTGTGGATATCGGTACTTCATGGACACAGAGAAGGAGAATTATAAAACAGAAAAAACAGACATGGAAAAGGGGGTTGCAGAGAAGACAGTGGGGGAGACAGGAATAGGAGGGAGATGGAAGAGTGTAGGAGATAAAAATAATCAGAATGTACATGTAAAATTGCCAAATAAGACATATGATCAATAAAAACAATAAAATTAAGGGGAAATCAATATTAACTATTATGCAAAAATAAACGTTTTAAGATAAAAATGTCTCACTCAGAAGGCAGGAACCACTAAAGAAGTGGGGTGTCTATCTAGAGAGACCTTGGACCGGTAAGGGAAGGAAAGAGAAGGAAATGGTGCTTTAGCACCAGGAAAATAAAACGCCCCAAACCTCAGTGGACTGAAAGATGTCAGAGCAGAAGCTAGTGCCCTTCAGTTAGGAAGATGCTGGAGAGCTGTCGTGAGAGGGGCTGCATGGTTTTTGACCATCCCCCAAAAGAAGGTGAAAATGAAGAGGGATGGAGAGAGGGATTGCAGAATCTCAGTGGACATCTAGCATGGACCAAAGGAAGGAGTAAAGTATCTGTAACTATTTGGATTTGAGAATCAACTGGCCAATGCACAGAACCTGGGAGTGGGCTAGCGCAGCAGAGAGATGGGGCCGGAAGAACAGAGACCGCAGCTCCCTCCAGCATCAGGCGGAGTAATCCACAGTTGCCATCAGTAACAGGCAGTCCTCGGTGCTTTTGAGAGCAGAAATACACATCGAATACGAATCTATACACTAGGAAGATGAGTCGTACTGTGTTGAACGGTCAGGCTGCTGAAGTCATGGTAGCAAAGATCAGACAGGAAGTGATAATGGCACCAGGGAAAATAAAAGAGAATATTCTTTACTAAATAAGCGTTTTGTGTGCTCATCTGCTTTGGTCTGGGTTCTCTGCCAAGGTCTACATCCACAGGGGGCAACGAAATGAACAAAATCTCACTTGCCGTGCAACACAAAAGAGACAAACCTATTGCCTTTTGGGGAAAGTTGACCAGGATTAAATGAAACATTGAGCAATTCACACCATAGAACACAGAAGAGAAAGCTTGAGTTAAAACATTTTATTTTTCAGCCTTTCAGAAGGGAGGAGCGACATTCACCAACGACGCAGGGTGGCAGGAGGTGTGTTCGCTACAGTCTTCAAGTAATCACTGGAGAGAACATGAAATGTACACAGGAACTCTAATGTCCACAACTCACCAAAGAACGGACCCGGGGAATAGAGAAAATTGGATCACTCTAATCAGAGGCAGGAAGAAGAAAAGTAATCAAAAAGAAATCAATTCCTAGTTCAGAGACTTTAGGGGAAGGAGTTGAGGCGGAAAACACAGGCACGGTTATTCCCCAGCCTTCCCCAGGAAGGCTGCCCTCAGGTCTAATAGAGGCCCAGGCATTTCCCAAAGGGAAACTGAGGACACCGCAAGCCACCGATTCACAGGAAAGCATGACGGTAGAGGTGGAGATGAGAGAAGTAAGGTTCTCTCCTTCTAGGAATGAACGTACCCATCTAAAGTCAACCAGTCTGCTGGCAGACACTTTAAACAAAGTCCACACAGCCTATCAAAGGTAAACTGGGGGGTTAAACGTAGAAACGGTTAAAGCAAAGGAGTCTGGGGAGTTAATGCGTGAAGGGAAACTTTTGGATTTAAATTTTGATTTCTGGGATTTAAAACGGTCTGCCAAGTGGCTGGGTCTCAACAGTGGATGTCTTGCAATGCATGAGGACACCCAGAAGGTGCAGTGAGGAGCCGAAGCACTGGAGAAGTACAGGGCTCGGGGCTGGACAGAGGAGGAAGAGACGACAAAGAAACCAAAGGTGTGGCCTCAAGCAAAGACTACTCAGGACAGGATAGTGTTGTAGAGGCCGTGCGTGTGTTCAGGGGGTAAGACTGGCTTTCAGCACTGTCCAATGCTGAGGAGGGCTGAGGCTGCTCAGGGAAAGCGGCTTTGAGCTTAGATCACCAGAGGTTATTGATGACTAATTTAAAGCCACCTCAGCAGAGTGGGGAGGTGAGGGTGGGAATGAGATATCAGGACACAGAAACAGAGTAAGTAAGAGTCTGAAAAAGAAGGAGGATGAGGGGGAGAAGGAGGAGGAGGAGGAGGAGGAGGAGGAGGAGGAGGAGGAAGAGGAAGAAGAAGNGAAGAAGAAGAAGAAGAAGAAGAAGAAGAAGAAGAAGAAGAAGAAGAAGAAGAAGAAATACTGAAATACTCAGGGGTAAAATAAAAAAGATTTTGAATTTTTTTGTATATGAGTGTCTGCCTGCAAATATGTCTGTGCACTACATAAAAGCCTGGTGCTCATGGAGGCTGGAAGAGGGCAGTGTATCTTCCAGGATTCAGGTTTTAGATGGTTGTAGACCCTCATCCTGGGAGCTACACCCAACCCTCTGCAAGAGCAGCAAGTGCTCTTAACTGCTGAGCCGTCTGTCCGGCCCCTTCAAAAAGACATTGTACAGAGGACACGGGAAGAAAATTCAGAGGCAGTCCCTTGCCAAAAACTCCCAGAGAAGTAAAAGTAAGATATTGAGCAGAAGTTGAAAAGCCGGGGCCATGTGGAAGGACATCAATTTCTGTCCCCCTTGTTAAACCGCTCTACAGTTTCTGTTTGTGAAGTCATTTAGCACAAAGCTGTTTAAACTCAGAGTACCCAGGCACTGGTCCATGAGAGGGTTCGAGAGAAGCATCTGGTTTGGTTTTTACTGCCTGCGTCTTGAGCGTGGTGTTTGTTAAAGGGCGCTGGGTTCCCAGCCCTTGCCCTGGCACTGCCATTCACACTCAGAACCTGTGGTTGTTCCTGGAGCTCTGAGCCTCAAAAAAAATTTTTAAAGGAGACCTTAGAAACCTGCTTTGAATTATAGCACAGCAAGGCAATATTTTTCTTAGCCAGCGGGGTTTTCTCTTTATTGTGCTTTGGAACACACTGGGAGAGGGAGAGAGAGAGAAGCCACTGGAGCATTGGAAGCGAAGGAGGCCTCTCGCGTTCCCGTCTCCAAGCTTAGTAACTTGAATATATTCTGGTAAAGTCATCTTCAATAACCTGTATGCACTTGGACTTGTGATTTTTATTTTCTGTGAAGCTGTTTTCCAAATTTTAAACCTCTCATAATGCGGTGACCCTCAGAACAATGAACTTGGGTTTTGTGATTTTCTGTAAACTTCCAGCACTTTCAGGTTCCACAATTTCCAAGCTAGAACCACAGATAAAGTGGGCGGAACTCTGAATCAGGGCCCTCAGGAAAGCAAGGCAGGGGACAAAAAGTTTGAAGCCAGCATGGCCTACACAGGAAGACCCTGTCTCCAAAATAATAATAATAATAATAATAATAATAATAATAATAATGTATTCCTTCTTTAATCTCTTTCCTCCGTAGTTGTACAAGAAGTCTTGAGTGAATTCCAGGCAAATAAATAAATAGACAAAAAGATGAATGAACAGAAGAAGGGAAAGAATGAGCAATAGCAATGAGAGAAATTAAGGGGTGGCAGACCTCAAAAAAATACGGAGGGCTAAACATGAGTGCAGAGAATTCATCCATCCTCTCACTCCTACGTCCTTAGACCTAAGACCTGGCCAAGAATAAGCTAGGGGTCAACACGCCAAAGTGCAAAATAAAAATGCAATTATCATCGGATGCTCTAGGGGGACAGAATTGAGAAACAAGCAGCAAATCCACACCAACCTACAAAATGTTTTCTTATATATGCAGCATGCTCAAGACAGACCTTTAATAAAAGCTCAAAATTTTAATGTTTGGGATATCCGTAAACAGATAGTATCTTTTTCTTTCCAATTTTCCAAAACAACCCTTTTATGCTTTGAAAAACGTTACGCGTATATGCAATGTATCTTAATCATATCCACCCTCCACTCCTCACTCCAACTCCTCCCTGGATGCCCCCTCTAAAATATCTCCCTTTCCGTCAGAATTGAGTCTAGTTAGTGCTGCCTTTACACATACAGATGGCGGGCCATTCACTGGTGCTTAAGCAACCTACCTGTAGTCATTCACCACAAAGAAAGATGACCATAGCAGCCATCGACTGCAGCTAGCTCCTCTGCTGGGAGGAGGCCTCAGTGTATCCTCTCCAGTGCATGCCAGACTTCTTACCTGGTTTGATCTTGTGAAGGTCTTGTACAAATAACCACCATTGCTATTGAGTTCATTGTACAATAACCACATTTTATCCAGAAGATATCTCACAGAATTCCTTCAGAGCCTTTGGCTCTTTCCTTGCTGCCTGTCTTCTGTGGTGTTTCCTGAGCCACGGTGGAGAGGGATGGTCATTGACACAGATGTCCTGTCTATGACTAAGCATGCATAGTTATTCTCAGCAACTGCATTAACCACTCACTACCCACTTTATGACAAAGCTCCCCTGATCAACGCTGGAAGCCACACACAAGTCTTTTGAGGACAAACACAAGTAAGTACTTGAAAAACAGTTCGACAACAACATCATTTCTCAAGACAATACCACTCCCACCCCAGTCATGCCTCTGCGGATCACCTCTCTAGCTGTAAGCTATTGGCTAAGTTGTTAGTACCAGACATGAACTCCCTTCTGTGAAGCAGACCTCAAACCCATCAGAAAGCAGTTGGTTACTCCTGCCATTGTCATGTGATGATTGCATCCTAGCAATGCAGTATAGGATAGCATGCAGAATCCAGCACAACCAAAGAGCACTGACATCTCTCTTCCAGTAGACTGCACAGTACCTCTCGGCACTATAAAAGCTAGCTAGCCATCAGAGAAAGAATTTCTTGGTCACTTTGAGATTGATTTCTTTATGACCTGCAAGGCTGGAGAGATGGCTCAGAGGTTAAGAGCACGGGCTGTTCTTCTAGAAGTCTTTATGGCCTGCAGACAAAGTGTGTGGTGTCGATCAACAATAGGGTCTTACCATCTAGCTTAACCATGGTGCTTTCTGTGGCAGGAGATGCTTGCTTCTTCGTTGTCTTTGCATGTTTGTCTCTCAGTGGACACAGACGGTGCTCACATCTCTCATCTGTCATGAATGAGATTGCAGATTGAGCCACTGTCCCCTTGCTGTGGATCTATACCTGTTTTGAACGTATACTTTCCAGCTTCTATGCAGTCTGTGTCATTACCTCACTGAGACAGTTTTCTTGGCTATCACATCTCGGACTCTTCCATTCCAATGATTTTTATGACCCTGAAGCAAATTACTCAATAGTTAAAATCTATTCTTGATAAGTTTTTTGAAAAATCATAGTAGAAGATGCTGAATCCCAGCTGCCATACAATCTCACAACTGTTTACACCATTCCATTTTATTTTATTTTATTTTATTTTATTTTATTTTATTTTATGTGTATGGCTGTTTTGCCTGCAGGCATGTGTATGTACTGCATGCCTGCCTGGTGTTCCCAGAGGCCAGAGGAGGGTAAGAGATCCCCTGTGACTAGACTGAGATGCAATTGTGATCCATCACGTGGGTGCTGGGAATTGAATTCAGGTCCTCTGGAAGATCAGGCAGCACTCTTAACTGCCGTATCTTCTCTCCCTCCACACTCCACCAACTTGTTCAATGTGTAATAAAACAAATCAAGGTGCCCATGAGAAAAACGATCAAGTACAAACAACCCTTGTGAGAAAGAGTTTTGTTTTAAATTTGGCCTTGCAGAGTGTTTAAATCAGGAAATTCTGACGTGCAGGTGTCTGCCAGACTCCACGTGTCCACACGTACGTTTTCGACGGGGCTCTGAGGAGATTCTGACGGAGTTCTTGAATGCTGACAGTATTTTCACTGTTCAGAAAAAGCGGTTCTTTATCCTGGCATGATCATGATCCTGGGACACGGCTTGCCAGTAAAATATATAAAGAGCTTCTCTGCCAGCTTTCTCCCAGCTCCGTGCACAATGTCTCCAGAGTCTTCTCCTTTACCCAGCTGACAACAGCTCCGGGCTTTCACATAGAGAGTTTGTCGCTGTCACAGTTCAGATTTATCATCCCGTTGTTTCTTCCTGGATGATACAGATAATCACCGACATGGGAACACGCGGAGGTACGGAGCCAAACCGTACCATATGGTCCATCAAAACTTGTACTTACCAACTCCAATAAACACAGATCAGCCTGTATCTCATCAGTCCAACTTCACAACCGGCTGATGGCTACAGCTCCCCTTTCTTCATCACATTTCTGCTTTGCCACTGACGTAGGCAAGTTTTCCCAGTGTTTAAGTATTTGTGTGTGCATTTAATAAAACCTCCTTGCCTTCCAGCAGATTTGCATTTCCCCCCAAAATCTAAGATCTCCTGAAGTTGATGCTTTTCTGAGAAATGTATGGAAAAATATAACATCACCGAATAACTAAAATTCTAGGCATTTTAGAAATATTGCCGTATCTGCATCTGTAAGAAGCCTGATGAACTGGAGATGATGGTGCATGCCTAAAGGATGGACATTGTTATTAGCATAGCACAGATAAAGTAGGAGAAATTACCTTATGACTGCACTCATACATGACAACACAGGGACGGGAATGCACACCCACCTGAGAAGAGTGAGTGATCCTTGCACCTTGCCTCACCACAGAACTGTTTGTACCAGAGATGCACAGAACAACCCCACCTCACCACAGAACCGTGTCTACCAGAGATGCGCAGAACAACCCCGCCTCACCACAGAACCGTGTCTACCAGAGATGCACAGAAAAACCCCGCCTCACCACAGAACCGTGTGTACCAGAGATGTGCAGAACAACCCCGCCTCACCACAGAACTGTGTGTACCAGAGATGCTCAGAACAACCCTGCCTTACCACAGAACCGTGTCTAGCAGAGGTGCGCAGAACAGTAAACTTACAACTTTCAAGGAAGGGCTCTACGTAACCCTTAGGGCAAGAATAATCCTATACTTGCTTATCTTTCTCCCCGGATAGCACAGCCATCTTGATGGCTTAAGGATCAAACGAAGGTCTGTTTAAACTCACTGGCTCTCTGTGTGATGAGATGGCACAGAGAGACGTGATTGTGTGAATCTGTTGGAACTGTGGTTAACAGAACTGAGCGCAAGCAGCTCGGCATCTCCGTCCCGCCCCTTTAACTTGCTGCCTACAGTTACTCTGTTTGCACAGTCAATCGGTAGACGCTGCCAATGCTATCCTGATACACCGTACAGCCTTCTTGGGGTTGCTTTGAAGCCATTTGATACCTGGAGCCTGTGATGTGTGAAAACATCAGCCTCAGGCTCGTCGTGGTCAGAACGCCCGCCGTAAGCCAGTGTGTCTCCACTATCTCCCTCCTGAAGCATCCACGGAGGCCAAGTGTTGCAGATGCTCACTGTACAGCGAGGCCGAGAAGGCCCAAACACAACTACGCTTCTCCTGAGTGAGAAAGAAACCGCAGCTGTAGCTGTAGTGATTTCAGGGTTTAGCTGCTGTGGCCCCTCAAGTTATTTACCCAAGCAACACAGAGAGACAAAAATGACCGCCTTGCCGCTGTACATTACTGTGAAACACCAGTCTGGATGGCGAAACAATACTTGTCAAACATAACTGACATTTACAAATAGATTGTTATTTATGTGTTTTAAATAAAAATGATTCATTGTTGTAAGATTTTTTTCAGTCCAGAGGTTATAATTATTTTCAGTTATTTGCAGAAGAAAGGATATTTCTGGCCTGCCAAAAAAATGTTGTCTTCAGTAAAAATAACCGCTTCCTTTACGCTCATCATTCACTTTTTGGCGAGTTTCCACAGGCAGCAGATACACCTGCGGTGACTAAATTTTAAATAAACTAATATACACACTCAAGCACTGCTTTCTTAATCAATGAGGCTTCCCTGCAGGTTTCTTCCTAGGAAATGACTCTTTTCCTTGGCAGTGTGCGTGGGAGGACGAGGGGCAGCTGGTACACCCACTGGCTCCCATAAAGCAGCCGCAGGACAAAAGATCGCGTATCGAACTGGGAGGTGCCTGGCTTTCATCTCATTCGTGTGCCAGAAAAGCAAGCGACCGAGACTTGTAAACTTGAATTTAGAACTGAGGACGAGATTGGAGACAGGGACCGTGAGCCACTTTCCAGCACTGTGACAAGCAGGGAGCTAATCAGATTTTAGGGAAGAAAGGATCAGTTTTTTGCTCAGAGTTTTAGAGGTTTCAATGCAAGGTTCATTTGGCCCCGGGGTCTTCGGGGCTGTGGTGAGGCAGCGCACTTGGCAAGGAGCACCTCACAGAGAGCTAACTGCTTCTCCCGTGGCATCTGGGAAACAGAGAAAGTGTGTGTGGGGGGAGTGTTCTAATACCCCCTCCAAAGGGATATTAGTCACTTTTCCCATTGCTCTCATAAAATGCCTAAGAAAGGCAGTTTAAGGGAGGAGGGTTTCTTTGACGTGCAGTCTGAGAATACCATCTATCATGGCAAGGAAGCCATGCAGGAGCCATGCAGGAGCCATGCAGGCAGGGGCTTGAGGGGCTGGCTGGGCTGTGTCTGCAGTCATGAAGCAGAGAGAGGGGGGACGGCTGATGCTCAGCTCACTTTTTATTCATCTCTGACCCCAGCCACAGAGTGCCGCCCACTCAATGGCTTTCTCTACGTCAACTAGGCTAATCTAGTAATCCCCCAGAGGCTAACCTAGTCTAGGAAACCCCTCCCATCCGTGCCCAGAGGCCTGTCTCCTGGGTGATCCTAGATCCTGACAAGCTGGTAACCAGCATTAACTACCAGGAAAGATGTCCCCACAGTGACCACCTTCTTTCTACTAGGTCTCCATACCTAGGTCCCAGGTCCCCTGCCTCCCAAGAGTACTGTAGTCTCAGAACAAGGCCTATAAAACATGAGCCTTCGGGGAATGCTTATCCTCAGCATAACATGGTGACGATCTTAATTTACATCCAAACATGGCTAACAGTCTCTCCCTCTGACCCAGTTCTCAGCTGTGAATTCAAGCTTAGGGCGGGCCCCCAGCACTTGTTTTTCCATCCCACAGATTGGAGCACGGAAACCAGAGGCGCCCCCATGTGGTGTGCACAGAATCGTTTGCTCTGCGGCTCCTGGTTTCACGATTTATAAAAACAGGCTTGCCTGGTGTACATGCCTTTGAGAAGAAACATAAAAACAAAGAAAGTGAGGATAAAAATAGGTGCCAAATGTCCTCTATAGAAATTCTCCTCTCCAGAGTTTTCTCCTTTCGTTCTGAAGGGGAATAGGGTTTGGTCTGGAGGAAGAAGTCTAGCTACGTATCTGTAGTTACTTCTTTTACACATTTCAGGAACTGGTTCCTCCAACAGGCGTATAGGGAAGGGATTCAGGATACATACTGCTCTTATTATTTTTTAATTTTTTATTTAATTTACATATCAACAACCACAGTTTCTCCCCCCTCCCATTCCCTCTGCCTGCTTTCCTTATTATTATGTTTGTCTCTCCCCCACCCCACACTCACGCAGAAATTTAACCTTCAAATTCATGTCAATGGTACTGAGTGGAAACTTGATGCGACTTTGGTGTTTAGAGTTTGACCCTCAAGGAAAGTGACTGAATAGGCATTCCCCTGATTGAACCATAGTAACTCTACCAAGAGAGGGAGGTATGGACACAACCCTCCCAACAAAGGATGCGGGCAAGGATGTCCCTTTCCATAGAAGATAGTGTAATGGTTGTTCTGTCTCTTTAAGAGACAAGCCACGCCCACTCCCTC
>LOEQ01000007.1:36828-56219 GCA_001685075.1 Bramus lutescens
CATGCCCACAGCTGTGGCCAGGCAAGGTTGGATTTCTAAGCCACATCCCATCCACAGAGGAGAAAATACTCCATCTCATATGGTCATTACTCACTCTTAAAAGATTAATTTAGCAAAAATGAACACCCACCACAGTAATGAATGCCATCCACTGGGACATGGTTTGAGAAAGCTAGCCACACTGGAAAACATGACTTTTTAAATTAATGGCAGAACTGAAGATTATTTTCAGATTTGGTCAGCATTTTTTTCAGAAGTAATAATTACCCAGGGTGGGAAAAATCCAGATTAGTACTAAGCTTTTGCGTGTTATGAGGTAGAATTTGCTAAGCCCAAGACCGGGCTTATTATTCACCTCCTCACCAACTGCTTTATTAGCCAGAAGGGACACACAAGGTCACACTGCACTGTGAAACTAGGGGCTTAGTGGAGCTGCTGCATAAGGGACCAGGTACACAGATCCATCACAAATCAGACTTAATAAGGACAGTTTATATAGTAAGCTGAGAGCGGTCTACACAGGGTCCCTGGGGAAAACACTTGGCATGTTTGACTGCATTTGGGCCACAGTGAGGGGGCTGTTGTTACAGTATCATTGCTGGCTGCATTGGTTACTAGTAATCTCTTTTTATAAATCATGATATTTAGGAGCAGAGGTCTTCAGTTGTTTACATTGAACACAGCTGGTACAGAAGGGATCTGAGATTTGATTCTGGGCAATGTGACTACAAAGCCCATGCATGTTACCACGTTTAACGTGGTGAGGACAAAACACACAACCGTAGACATGTATGTGCATTCAGATATCGTAGATATGCATGTGCATTCAGATACCGTAGACATGTATGTGCATTCAGATACTGTAGACATGTATGTGCATTCAGATACCGTAGATATGTATGTGCATTCAGATATCATAGACATGTATGTGCATTCAGATATCGTAGATATGTATGTGCATTCAGATACCGTAGACATGTATGTGCATTCAGATACCGTAGATATGTATGTGCATTCAGATATCATAGACATGTATGTGCATTCAGATATCGTAGATATGTATGTGCATTCAGATACCGTAGACATGTATGTGCATTCAGATACTGTAGATATGTATGTGCATTCAGAATTCCTTGCACAGAACTCGCAGGCAACATGACAGATCACCTTCACTAACACTATAATCTCCACGTAGGAAAGGGCAAGGTCATGACCACCAAAGACTGCCAACCTCTGCTCAGGGTCGACAGCATGCAGTTCCGGATCTAACACTACACATACACTCATTCTCTGAATTTATAAAGCAACTTAGGCAGGCATTTCTATTATCCCCATTTTACAGAAAAGGAAACTGAGGCAGGAGGAAAATAAATTACTTGTACTCAACCATTAGGAAACCGAAGAGCCAGAACTGGAGGCTTCTTACTCTTCACACCAATCCGATGAGGTAGGAATTGCTCTTCTTATTTCGTAGTCAAAGCCAATTAGAGGCACTCTGTCTCAGAAAGGCACTGTCAATGTGAAATAGTTAGAAATCCGCCAATAAAAAGTGTACCTTATAACTGTACATACATGTTTTATTCTCTGACTTTGTGACTGCGTGTGTGCAGACACATCCAAACATTTACACCATAGGCTCTGAAACCTCAGTCCCTCCTTGCTCAACCAAAGGCTCATCTTTCTTCAAAGACTGGCTCAATGTTCCCTCCCTCAGGGAAGCCAGGGCTGACTGGAGAAAACTCTGGAATTTGTTACTCGCTCTGCACTGAAAAGCCATTGCCGTGTTGTGGGTGTTAAAATGGCTCTGACAACCTCACAAAAGGTGCTCTCAGAGAGTAACAACCTGAAATAGTTTTCACATATCAATGCTGGCACTAGAGGTGCTACCCAGAGTCCTTGAAATGAGGGAGAGAGGGCCAGGGTGGTTTGCCGGTAGCATCTCGTCACGTTTCAGAAAGCAGGGAGCAAAACTGTCCCTGGCCTCATAAAGAATTCAACAGTACTCACGGAGTTTAGCATAATACTCAGTTTTAAAAAGGAATCTTAGAAACCGGGTGTTGGGGCACACACCTACAATGCCAGCTACGAAATCTTAGAAACCGGGTGCTGGGGCACACACCTACAATGCCAGCTACGAAATCTTAGAAACTGGGTGCTGGGGCACACACCTAAAATGCCAGCTACTTAGAAGACTGGGTAGAGGATGGAGGTCATGGGCAGCCAGGGAAACAGAGAGATAAGCCCGCATCTCAAAAAGAAACCATCTTGGAGAAGAACCACATAATGTGAAAGGTACCCACAGGTGTTGATCATCTTTTAATTATTGCGACAAAATAGGTCAAATCGCTAAAAAAAAAAAAGCACTTTTTTTTGTCTTACAGTTTTAGACAACTCAGTCCATTATCAGTTGGTCTCTCTGATTTTTGGCCTGTGGCAAATCAGCCATCATGGCCAACAGTGCATGATAAAGGAGGATGCTCACCTCTTGCTAACCTAAGAATCAAAGATAGAAAGAGGGGCTAGGTCTTGAAGACTGCCTGAAGGACAAATCAACAATAACTCACCTTCCTGTCACCAAAAATCTCACCACTTAGCGATCCCACCGATTTCCAACAGCACCAAAGCCCGGACACCAAATCTTCAACGTATGGATGTAGGGCGAGAAGATGCAGGGGGAGAAGATGCAGGGCGAGAAGATGCTCCCCACACCCTTTTCTATGCTGCAAAAATGCATTGGCCAATAGTGTATCATCCTCTTAACCCTCTGCTTCTCATCCCCAAACAAAGAAGGAGGGGTGGAAGGAAGGAAGGAGGCAGGGAGAAAGGAAGGAAGGACAGTGTGGGGGAAAGAGGAAGAGAGGCAGGGGAAGGGAGAGATGGGGAAGGAGGGAAGGATGAACAGCGGGCAGAATGGAAGGAGAATACAGGGAGGAAGGAAGAAAACAGCAATGGAAACGGATATTAATGAACTGAGAAACAGCATACTACTTCTGAAGGAACTTTTCAGACTGTGTGTTACTATGGAAACAGGAACAGGACAGAACTATGACGCTGGTACTGGCCTCACAAGCACAGATGAACATCTCAGAATAGAAAGATGTCACTGCACACACCCCTTTTCCTTTCGAATGCATGGGAAAGGGCAAATATTCACTAGCCGCCAGCCAAGTCTGGATAATGGAGAACTTAACCACTTAGATGAAGATGCTTGATGATTCTCTTATGGAGCAGAATCCTGTATCCCAAATGTTCGTCGGTTTTGCTGAAGGCACCAGGAAGACAGTGGAGGCTGCGTCCTTCTTGCTCTTGCGTGTTTTGAGGACTGAAAGCCTGGTGGTGATATCAGTTGGCTCTGGCACATCTATGAGGGGGAACGACTCTGCCGTTTTCTTTCACTGCTTAAGAAATTCTTGTGTGCTAGTTTGCTGCTTTGTGTGTTTTGTTTGGTTGCTGTAATTGCCTGGAATACAGTGCTGATGCGTGCAAAATACTTGTAGGGGCTGTAAGTTCATAGGAGGACGAGTCAGTAGGAGACAAGATTTGACCAGCACCCCCTCAACCATCTGTGAAACTGAACTTTGCTGAACGGGCTTAGCACAGGCTAGCCTTCAGCAAATTCATGGTGTATAAATTGGGGTTATTGAGCACAGCTGACCACAAGGGCCTCACAGGAGATCTACAAATGAGTGCCTGCAACCCTGATGCAGTGAAACAGGCTGCTCTGGCTTAAGGACCAGTCCTAGGCACTCGGCCATCAGCACCGGTCAGTGCTCGCGGAACACCAAGGGAGGCAAGGAGCTTTCTTCCAAGACGCTACAGGCACTTCTTTTTCTCCAGCAAAATCTCCACCTTGCCTTCACTCTCAGATGTAGCAGAAACAAGCGTCAT
This sequence comes from Bramus lutescens, assembly GCA_001685075.1. Lineage (NCBI taxonomy): Eukaryota > Metazoa > Chordata > Mammalia > Rodentia > Cricetidae > Bramus > Bramus lutescens. The sequence goes on from LOEQ01000007.1 coordinate 40,717, forward strand.
TTTATTTAAAGAGCATCCCTTTGTGGTGGAAATTACTCAGCCTCTAGGGGAGCTGCTGAAGAAAGACCTCAGCTGGGGTTATGCGAAGAACAGCAGAGCTTTCTCAATGAATGCCTGATCACTCTGCCAACGCAAGAAGCAGCTCCATATGGCTGCAGAAAAGACAATGTTTCCACGCTGTGGCCTGGTCTCCTCGTGTCCTCTCTCATAGTGCAGAGGGAATGCCCTCTTCCTTTAAGGCAAGGCCATGATCTTGTCCTCACTTGAAAAAAGAGGGATGTGATGTAGAGGAAGGAATATCTAAGGAGTCTAGGTGGAGAGTTAAGGAAATAAGATCATCAATAAAAATGGGATCCAATTCTCCAAACTCCCCTCCAAAAAATACAGCTTCATTTGTTACGTGAATAATGACTTGATAAACATCTATAGCATTTGATTTGGTGATGAACAAAACATATCTAGTGATATGGCATTGCGTGGGAGGCAGCACAGAGACAATGTGCCCACTGAAATAAGAGCCCTCTTGAACTGGGACCCAGAAGTCTTACACCGGATTCTCTCCTGACACCGATGAGCCTTTGGCGGGTTGTGTCAGCGCCGTTACAAACGCCTAGTTGGTGTGATTGTATCCAGATGCACAATTACCATACCAGTGTAGTTTCAGCCAAAGCCTCCAGTTCTTATCTTTCTTTGGAATAAAATCGTAAAATGAGAGCTAAAGAGCTCACTGCCTCAATTCCCTGCAAACCACTGACTGGAGAAAAACACCCAGGCAAGCACAGGGAAGCCAACAGCATACTCTGTGCTCTGCAGCATCGAACAAAACTGGCCCTGACTTCCAGGTACAAGATGCTTTACCCTACGGTCTTCCTATGTAGTGGATTCACAACAGATCCTGCAAACAAAGAAGCCCAGACTGCCCAGGCCCCTGCAGGGTATGGAGTGCATGAGGGCCCTGCCCTTAAGGATTTTTCCAGAGGTTCAGAACAACTTAAGGTTGCAATAAGATCTTACTCTTTCTGCGTTTTTACACTCTTTCTGCACCTGGCCAACTGTTCCACAGCTTTCAAAACATCCTGATAATATATACTATACATATAAAACCACATATTTTTATTGGGCTCTTTCAGTATGCTATGTTTGGTTCAGAGCCCTTGTGTTTTCATTGTTTGGGTTAAGATTTTACATTTATGAGGTGTTGGGGCAGAAGGAGGAGTGTGTTATGTTTTCATTTGTTTTTATTTTAATTGCCACACACTCTTCTAACCCTTCCCCTGGTGTTGACCTCTCCGAAGAGATGATAATCTCATTTCCTGCAACTTAAGATGAATTCTTAGCAGGTCAAGACTCTCAACGAGACTTGAATGTTTTTCTTCTAGCCTTGCTTTCCCTATCGATGACATTCAAATCTGAGATGAGTCTAATGTGATGTCTGTTTAGTTCAGATACAATTTACTTGGACCATGGTTCCTCCTCTTTGTGAAATAGCACTTTCCAAAAAATGCCAGCATCCTGTCCACATTCTTCTATTTTATTTTAGTTCTAGAAATTCTACCCAATTAAAAAAATCTTTTCGGTAGTTAAACTTCAAAAAGTAGAACAAACCAACTTGAAAGCAATTGTCTTGAATATCTATGGGATATTGTACCCTTCCCTCTGAAACCACAGGTCACTGGGCCAAGGACACAAATAAGACACATAAATATAATAATACATATAACAATATGACGGTAATAAATACAGAGGATAGCATACAGCTATAATAAAAATTATTTTCAGATGTGCTTGCTTCCTGGCCCAAATGGGCATTTACCTTCTCATTTACTCGGAGTTTGCAGCGAAGCATTGGTTTGACTGTATGGTCTCCTCCTCCACCCTTGTGGTTGGGTCTGGATCACGTGACTTGAGAGAGCTGAACAGTAGCTTTCTTTATTCTTGGAACACCTGTTAAGAGGTTATGGGGAGTTTTATGCTCAAGGAGTCTTCGCTCTCTAGGAAGAGGGGGGAAAGCCTCATTAAAACATATCCTTTGCCAAGGTTTCATTGCTCAAAAGAGGGAGTGTAACTTTGAACCCTCAGGCACTCTGCAAATTGTGCTTTCAACCTTTCCAAGAGCCTTCTTGTAAATTCTGAGCTTAAATATATTCCCATCACATTCTATGCCCAAATGGTTTCTGAATCAATATACATTTAACCACAATAGCGATTAAATAAGTTATTTCTAAATTAGCCAATACATTATACAGTTTTCCCTCACTGTAGAAATCATAAAATATAAATGTATGTGTGTACGTATATATGCACACATATATATTCTAAGTGTAACTGAAAGGTTAGAATAATTAAATGCTCACAAAGTCTATGAGTAATTTGAATATTTAAAATAGAATAAAGACAATAATACATATTCAGTACTCATAAATCTACATTCAGCATAGAAAACTAAATTAATACACAAGATACTTCTATTCCACACTGAAGACAAAGAAACACTGGAGACATCAGAACATACAAAAGAATAATAATAAAGTGAGAAAGAAACAAGAATGGAAATTTTCCAGGTTCCAGAAATAGTGAGAACCATGAATCACAGAGGCTAAGACTGTAAACAAAATATAAGAATTCAGATAGTTCAGCAGGTAAAGGTGTCTGCCACCAAACCCAGAAACCTGAGTTTAGTCCCCAGAACCCACATGGTGGAAGGAGAGAGCCCCTTCTTGCAAGCTGTCTTCTGACCAACGCACACATGCCACAGCATACACACACACAAATAGAGAGATATAATTTTTGTTTGGGAAATCACCATACTGATTTGCAAAGTGGCTGTACCAGTTTGCGCTCCCACCAGCAGTGCAGGAGTGTTCCCTTTACCCCACATCCTCTCCAGCATAAGCTGTCATCAGAGTTTTTGATCTTGGCCATTCTGACAGGTGTAAGATAGAATCTCCACGTTCTGTGTTTATAGCAGCATTAATTGTCATAGCCAGTATCTGTAAACAACCTAGATGCCTCTCAACTGAAGAAAGAACAAAGAAAATGGGGTGTATGTAGATAATGGAGCACTACTCAGAAGTAAAAAAATAATGACATCTTGAAATTTGCAGGCAAATGGATGGATCTAGGGAAAAAACATATTTAGTGAGGTAACCCAGACTGAGAAACACAAATATAATATGTACTTATTCATAAGTGGATTTTAGACATAAAGCAAAGAACAACCAGCCTACAATTCACAACCCCAGAGAACCTAGACAACAAAGAGGACCCTAAGAGAGACATCCATGGATCTATATAGAAAGGAGAAAAAGAAAAGAGCTTCTGAGTAGTAACTTTGGAGTGTGAAGGTCACTGGAGAGGGGAAGGGAGAGGGGAAGAAAGGAGAGGAGCAGATAAACATGCATATTACAATAAAAACAATAAAAAGAAGAAATGTGATTTTTAAAGTATGTGTGTATGTATATATGGATGTATATGTGTGTATGTATGTGTGTCTGTAAGTCTATGTGTATGTGTGCATGTATGTATGTGTGTATGTATGTATATATGTATGTATGTAAATGAATTCAGGACCAAGAAACATGGCAAGCATGACCGGAACCTACACGGTGAGCATCAAGCCATACTCAAGGCAGGGACTAGAACACACTTTGCACTTGCCTGCAGGAGTTTCACGAATCTTTCCTTCTCCTGGGCAGTAGATAAAGACTTCTTAGAAGTCAAAACCCTTCACTTCAACTAACGTTCAACCTAACTTCTACTCTAAGAGAAGAAACACAGGAATGTAAAGAATAGAATCAAATATTGAAGCCTGTCAGTCCCAAGTGATAGAAATGCTAGAATCCTGTCTGGGAAAACAATCTTAGCTGAAGATGAGTGAAAAAAATAACTTATCATTTGAGAAGACATGTTACCAGATCATGGGAGAACCGACAGCTCAAAATTCAGCTGGAGGTTGTCTTAGTTTGTTCTGCTATGGCGGGGGGTGGGGTTAAGACTCTGAAGTTTATGAGGAATAGAAACTTATTTAATTCATGGATCTGGAAGCTGTTAAGTCCAAATTCATGACACCAGTATCTTCTCTTTTTTTAATCTAGTAAATTTTTTTGATTATTGGGAAATTTCACATAGTGAACCCTGGTCAAATTCACTTCCCAGTCCTCCCAGGTCTATCCACTATCCTTGTAAACCACCCCCCAATAAAAATAAGGAAAAAATGAAATCAATACCAAGTTTAATTTCTGTAGCTCATATATTCACTGAGCATGGTCAAGCTCCCAGCAGCCAGTCCCTTAATGAAAACTGAATCCTTCCCATCCACCACCCACCAGAAGCCATTAACTGTGAAGAGTTTCACTTGTGTCTTTATCACAGCTTTTAAGAGCTCAATGGCTTTGTGTCTAGACATGACACTGCTGTCTTAAGAAGCATTCTGCCACATCAGAACATGGCAGAGAGCTTCACAGGATGAGACCAAGCCAGAACGCCAGCTGATAGTCTTCCTCATCTTACAAGGACGCTAATACTATCTTAGGAACTTCAACCTTATGACCTACATCATCAATTCTGATTACTTCCCAAAGGACCCACTCCAAATGCCACTAGCATAGCATTTGGGGACTAAGTGGCTGACCCGTGAGCTTTGTGGGAATACACTGAAACCATCATATAGGTTTGTTTGAAAAGAGAAATGTTTACCATATTCAAAAAGAAAAGGAAACCAGGTCTAGAGAGATGGTTCAGTAGTTAAGATCACTGGTTGCTCTGCTGAGTACCCAGGTTCAATTCCTAGGACCGACATGGCAAGCCACAAACATCAGTTCCAGGAGAATGAATGCCCTTTCCTGGCTTCCAAAAGCACTGCACACATGGTGCACAGATGAGCATGCAGGCCAAACAGTCATACTCATAACATAAAAATAAAAGGTTTTTTTTTAATAAAGAGTGAAGCCATGGATGTAATAAGAGTTTCTGCGAATTCTTTGGTCCAATAAAAGGCAGAAGGAAGAGTCTCATCCCCAGCCCTGCAGCAGACTCCTCGGAGTAGCCTGTCCGCCCTCTCTACCGCTGTTTCCTGGAGACGCCACTGAACCTTAGCATGCACTCAGCTCTCCTCCCCTCCCGTCGTGGGACCTTTCCATCCCTGCTTCAGCCCATTCCAGCTCCTTTGTGTCAGTGACTGATGCCTAGAAACTCCTTCTACCTGGAGTCCCCAGGAGCCACAGTGGACCTGGACTCAGGCAGGTGAATCCCACGCTCCTTGCTGTCCTCCCTCGTGAGCTCTCCACTCTCGCCCTCAGCCCAGTTACAAACTCCTCACAATGCCCCTCCTCCCACTTCAGCTCCATGCCCTGGAGACTCCAAGTCCTGGTTCAGACCCAGGGTCCCCTAGCCCTTTCATCCCTGGCTCTCCAGTTACCTGCTTTACTTCAAACTACTTGCAAATTCTCCCCTTCCCACCACACCCCCAACTCCCTGNACTCCAAGTCCTGGTTCAGACCCAGGGTCCCCTAGCCCTTTCATCCCTGGCTCTCCAGTTACCTGCTTTACTTCAAACTACTTGCAAATTCTCCCCTTCCCACCACACCCCCAACTCCCTGGGGACCCCACCTGTAGATGTGAAGGAGGTCTTAACTCTTTCATCCCTGGCCCATCCTATAGCAGAAAATGTGCCACCTTACTGCAGCCTGCTTGCAGGATCCCCTCTCCCAACGGCATCTCCAATCCCTCTTGGGCCCCACCTGTAGGTGTGAACAGGATCCCCTTAGCTCCTTCCTGAAGCCCCTCTCAGCCTTTTCTCCTAGCCCACCGCCATTCCTCTTGGTCACCCACTGAACTTCAGGTTCATTTCTTGCCAGGCAACCCAAAGCCGCCAAACTTTCCTAAGATCCAGAGATGGCAAAAAATAAATAAATAAATAAATAAATAAAATAAAATAAACAAAGCCTTCACCTCTAAAACACAAGACCAGGTATCAACATCAACACCTAGGACCACAACCATCTCGACCTCATGTGCCTAGACACCAGTGTCAAAGCCCCAACATTGACAGTCAATGAAAAAGTAACCCAGACAAATATTAAACAGAGAAATGCCAGAGTTAACTACTTCAAAAACCAAATGGACCTAGAAGACATTGACAGAACATTTCACCCAAACACAAAAGAGCGTATCTTTGTCTTAGAAGACCATGAAACTTTCTCCAAAATTGGCCACACACGTGGACACAAAGCAACTCTCAGTAGATAGAAGAAAACTCGAAAGAAAAAAAAAAACCTGCACCCTTTCTGACCACATGAATTAAATCTGGATATCAATAACAACAGAAACAACAAAAAAGTCTACAAACTCATGGAACCTGGTCCACTCATTACTCAATGAAAAATGGGTCAAGATAGAAGTTAGAAAGTAAATTTAAAACATTTTAAAACTGAATGAAAATGAAAACACAACATATCCAAACCTATGGGACACAATGAAAGCTATTTAAAAGACAAGTTCACAGCACTAAGTACCTACATCAAAAAAATCGGAGTGACCTCATATTAGCAACCTAATAGTAAGCCCGACAGCTCTAGAATAAAAAGAAAAGGTAGAACCCCAAAGGAGTAGATGGAAAGAAATAATAACTTATGCCTTAAACCAATAAAATAGGAACAAACAAAAAACCAACAAAGAATTAATGAGACAAAGGTAGTTCTTTGAGAAGAATCAGTAAGATTGATGAACCCTTAGCCAAATTAACTAAAACACACAGAAAGAAGATCCAAGCTAATAAAATGAATCAAGACAAAAAGAGCGACATCACAACAGACAAAGAAGTAATCCAGAGAATCATAAAGACATACTTTAAAAATCTGTACTACACCAAACACGAAAACCTAAAAGAAATGGATAAATTTCTTGTTACATACAACCTACCGAAGTTAAATCTACATCAGATACGCAATGATGTAAACAGACCTATAAACTCTAGTGAAGGAGAAGCAGTAATTAAAAGTCTCCCAGCCAAAAATATCTGGCTAAGGACCAGATGGTTTTAGTACAGAATTCTATTAGACTTTCAGGAAGAATGAAAGACACTACTCCTCAAATTGTCTTGGAAAATAAAATGCCATAGTCTGGATGATTTAACAAGAGAAATTTCCTTCCCACAGTTCCAGAAGCTGGAAATTCAGAATCAAGGTGTTTGCCAACCTAGCTCCTGGCTTGGGCTTGCAGCAAGGTACCATTTTGCTGTCACTTGACAGGTGCACATCTCTTCTCAGGGGCATCCTCTTCGACATTTCCTCCGGTGACAGAATACCTGGTACAAACAGTGTAAGGAACTGAAACTCTGTTGGCAGAAGCCCCTTGTCTCTTGATGGATAAGAATAAGTATGGAAGAAAGGACTGGGGACCAGGTCAGGCTCAGCAATCTGTCGCACTCTCTGAAGTTTCCACTGTCTCCTGAGACAGCACCACCTGGAGCTTATAGGGCACACTTCATATTCAAAACATAATGGGTACTGATCCTATTATGGGGTCCCCACCCTCAAGGCCTCATCAGAAGCTAATCACCTTCCCAAGTACTCCACTTCCTGACACTCTGATGTCGGCGGTTAAGGCTTCTGCGAGTAATTTACGGGAGACTCCATGTCAGCATAGAACACTATCCTGCCTGCTTGGGTCGTCGTCTATGTGTTTCCCTGTCAAATATCTTAGCCTGGACAATGTGTTCATTGGTATCATGGTGGGGGGATTAAGTGGTACAACAATCTCGGCTGATTTTTACCTAGCTTTCCCTAGAAAATCTTGAATTCTATTGTATTATCTCGATTTACGACTACGAATCATAAACTACATTTCATCTGAAAACAATCAAAAATCTATGTCCGAGGAGTTGGCTTCCCTCCGAAATCCTCACTTCTCTCATTTATCATTTGCCCTCCAAAGATGAGTGAGTTACTGCTCGGCCACTACTTGCTAAGACATTCAACGAAATGTGAGACCTCCAGACACTCCTTGGGAAGGTCATGTTACCAACATTCTGATTAAAATCTCAGGGGGCCATTTGATTTTCATGTCTTAAGATGATCATGCAAACATATAACAGATCATTAAGTTGTATGTTTCCTAGGGAAGTACTTTACTGAGCAAAACATTCTGCTCCTGTCATTATGTTTAATAAGCAGGTAAATCTAACAATGAGCAAGTGCAAAAGAGAAAAGTTCCACGAGAGTGATTGATACAAGGTGAATGTTCAGCAGGACAGGCAGTGTGGAAAGAGCAACGCATAGGCTCTACCAGCTAGTACAGGTTTATAAAAACAAGTTTCTCTTAAGTGTTCTTGAAATGAGATGAAATAGAATAAGCATCAGCCTGTGCTATGGATAACTTGGGAGTCAATTAAACCTCATAGCCATTGCAGGGTAACAGTGCTTCAGCTTTCAAACTAAAAAAAAAAATGCAAAAGAATCGTGTAATCAACAGTCAACCCAGAGTCAAAAAGCAGTGGCATTGGTATCTGATGAATTATTTCATAAACGTTTAGCGTGAACCCTCTAGGGGCACATCGTCTCATGTTCTGTAAGTACCACGTATGTACGGCCACCATCCTTGCCCACCACTACAATGCTGAATGTCTAAAATAATAGCACATTTATAAAAGTTCCTGGAAAGTTCAACTTCCTATCTGCTACTGTTTTTACTTCTAGAGGGTCACAGCCTCAAACACATGGTGACCCTCCTATGGCAGTCTCCCTAGTACTGGAATGCATAAGGCTCCAAACATGTTAAAAATAAGGTTTAAAATGTTTATTTATCTGACTTTATGTATGTATACACCATGTGCTCACCCAGTGCCCACGGAAGTCAGAAGAAGGCACTAGATAAGCTGAAACTATAGTTACAGATGATTGTAAGTGACCATATTGGTGCTGAGAACCAAATCTGGACCCTCTCCAAAAAAAAAAAAATAAAGAGCCACTGCTTTTAACTATTAACACATATCTCCAGACTCTCAAAACCAGATTTTATATCACATTTTATTCTATCCCAATTCACCTTGAGAAATAGTTCAACCTCATATCTCATTTGAAATAGGTAGTGACTATGAACTATGATTGTCAAATTACCAAGATCAAAAAATTATGTGATGTCCATCAAATAGAAAAAGTTCATTTTCTTCTTTTAGATGAAAGATGATCTGAATACACAAAATAAGTAGATGCCAGGTTGTGTAATCCAGACCCCACTTCACCAAGCAATGCATGAGGGCCAATAATTGCAACACTTTCCAGGGCACACTTGGTCCCACGTGGTCCTGTTGCCCTTGGCACTGGTGGCTACTGATCGTGCACCTATTTTCCAGAAAAATAAAACACATTGAACCTTCTGAATCATTAAATATGATTCAGTCAAAGAAAAGCTGCCAAGAGTAGGCAGATTTGAATTATTACAAATGACTAACTTTGCTTTTAAACCCCACATACACAAAAGCAAGTTGTATTTCAAGGCTCTATTTCATTCATGTGTGCACATCAAACATGGAGATGATTCCATAGTTTATAAGCAAGCACACTTTTGATCTGCCATTTTGAGTTCTACTAAACCTCTCAGACTTGAAAAAAAATCATTTGATTTCCTGAAAGCTAATTAATAATGAAGATGTCTTCCCATGAATATATCAAGTAGGCTACGTTCTCCTTGAATGGGATTTGTGGGAGAAAATGAGATCTTATAAGAGAGGGGTTTAGGTGCTGAAAAGACAATGGAATACACGTGACATGAAAGGGGCTGAAAGAATGCATGGAAAAGTGAACACGCAGGAGGTTGTGTGGGAAACGGGGAAGCCTTGAGGGAGGGAGTGAAGAAGAACAAAGACAGACACAGGAGAGATGGCTCCGTGGTTGAGGGCACGGGCTACTCCTCCAGGGGACCTGAGTTCATTCCCAGAACCTACATGGCGTTTCACAAATATCTATAACTGCAGTTCCAGCAAATCCAATGCCTTCATCTGATCCTCACAGACACTACATGTATGTGGTGCACAGACAGACATACACGCAGACAACATTCCCATGCACATAAAAAATAACAAAGAGATAACGCTTTTTTAAAAGAACAAAATATAACAAGTATGTGATAATGACATAATGAATCCTATTACTTCATGTGCTAAAATGCTTATTTTAAAACAAGAAAAACATTGGGATGAAATATGATATGTATGTAAGTAAATACTAACATATAAATAATAAATATATATGAATTTTTAGATAAAAATTTAGATGGGAAAATGTCTTAGTCAGGGTTACAATTGTTATGATGAAACACCATGACCAAAAGCAACTTGGGACAGAAAGGGTTTATTTGGCTTACATGTTTGCATCTAGCGGACAGGCCATCCGGTCTCAAGATTCATTTTTTGCCACATCGTCCCAGCCACGGGCTATGCACTCCTTTCTGAAAGGTAAGTCCCAACATCATTCAGGACAGAACCCAAAGCACTTGAGCATCTTGTCTCCAAAAGTGACTACTTTCCTGGAAGCTTTATTCATCTCATTCTGAAAATTCTTGACATTTGGGCCTCTTCAAAGTCTTTTGGTTTTACTGTCTATTCATCAATTCTCATGAGAAAAAGGACTTCGGAATTTCCAACCACGTACCCCAAATTCTAATGAACACAGGTCTAGATAAGAAAAAAAGAAATGGTATATTACAAGGACAGAAAAATATGCACTTGACGATAGCTTGGACATTAGCGAGGCACTGGGAAAGACATGGACGGTTCCAAAGAGCACATTTCATTAAACAGACATATGTAAAATTATTTTCATGTTGTGAGAACTAAATTGTCTATGATTTTACTCATAAAATATGCATGTGCTTGAAGGACCATTTATTTTCTTAAACTGTCCAAGATCTGGAGTTTCCTTTTGGTTTTTTTTTTTTTTAATATTAGTATTTAAGACAAAAGCTTGAAACCTGAGCTGGTTGCCAGTTTCCTAGTTATTTAATTTCATAAAGCTGGTGTTAAGTTTGTCCTTTTTTGTCCCTTCTGTACATAATGTACTATATTGAGCTCTGGTTGTGACTTGAAGAATACATGTCAAACATTTTGAACATTCTAGTGTTTTTAATTTAGTTTTAGCTCAATCGTAGAAATTAAAGGTGGAAAAACTAGGATTCTTCCTCTTAATACGAACCGTAGTCGTTGGTCCAGACTTGGCTTTCCTTTCTAACTAATGAGGTGAAGGGAAAAGTCCTCTGACTCCCTCTGGGAGCTGCTCCTGCTGTTTTGGGATGGAGAGACTCTCCACTTTTCTCCCGTATCGCGCAGTCGCAGTGGGGCCCTCCGGCTTTTTGCTTGGCATTACGTTTTAATTACCTGCTGATTGAAAGGGACTGTGTCTCTATCGGCTGTAGTGTTTGAACAAAAGGCGTGGTTATTGCTGGGCTGGCAAGTTACAGTAATACAGTGATCTGTAAACCATTCACAGTGTTTAAACCATGACAAAAATCAACTTCAGCCTGTCTTTCAGTCCTGTGTGACTTGTCGGTGGAAGATTGACTAAAAGAATGATATACAAGTTACTTTTCTTTATTTTTTTAGCAATAATCTACATGCAACCTCTTTAATCTGTGAGATAGCTTTATGATTCCATTTATCATCCGAGAAGTGAAAGAGCTTTTTAAAGGTCATACTCCTTTGGATGTTAGTATTGCTCTTTTCACTGAAGAGTGCTCCATTACTAGACTCACAAAGCTGAAAAAAACTTTGCAAACCATCTCTTTTCACATATGAGGACACAGAACCCAGAGAATGTGTTGTTGTTACCTGTTCCATTTTTCTTTTAATATTTCACTAATGCAATAAAAAAAAATCAATGTTGAGCTTCAAAGAACAACATTTGGTAAAGACTGCAACATGTTTCCCAGTAATGAATCCGAATGATTTTAAAACAGAATTTGAAATGCTGGTAGAATATATTCTTGATTTCAAAACCAAGTTCGTTGTTGAAGTTGCCACACTTTACCAAGAGCAGAGCAGACCAAGGCTGTTCGAGCCCCGGCTGTTCAAGCCCCAGCACATGCTGTATTAGCTGGATCTATGTTCTTATGGGCCTTTCTTGGCATCTTAACCAGTTTTAAGTTTTTCCTCTGGTCTTGTCTAGAGCCCTGTTTCCCATGCACCCAAACCCAAAAACTAATGGAACTCATGGACAACCTGAAACCCATTGTTCCCTCTTACAACTAATTGAGAGGGCTGGCCACCATTGGCTTGAGAAGAAATAAATAGTATTTGCTATGCCTTATGACTAAACCAAAGTATAAGTTAATTGATCTTAAGAGAACAAACTCAACAAACATCTGACAAAAATTCAACAGAGCTTAAAAGCAAACACAAACTAGTGCCTTGGCAGGGAAGGAATTCTTCTGGCTGCCTGTCAGGCTCTTTGATGGGTCAGAACTGTTCTATTGAGTGTCAGCCTAAGGTTAACTTACAAACAAGGTACATAGCACACCTCCACTTCAGCTTAGTCTACCAACTCACAAGCAGGGTCTGATCTGTCTTTGGTTTACAAAAGTGCAAAGGGGTGGTCCTGGTAGAAGTTATTGATTGGCCATTACAAATTCCTCATGTGTTAAACACAAATCATTTGATATTTATTCTTCTGCCTTTTCACTTAAGTCAATAGCGGTTTATATCAGAAAAGCCTCAATTTGTCTAAACCAAACGGAAAATGCTTCCTCTGTCTTCCTCTCCTGACATCCCCTGGAAAGAATTTTTAATCAACAGGAAACTATTCAAGCTTCTACTAGAGAACGTTGTCTTAAGTCCATTTGGCCAGGCCAGTAGAACGGGAATTTGGCAGAGCCTGTAAACTTTTATTTAATTTCACTTTTACTTTGAAATGTTGCTGAATGAACAGCGCTAACTGAAAGAATGATGGATGAAAGGAATCTTTTCAAGTATTACCTAAGATATAGAGAAAAGAACATCAAAGGGAATGATGAATGACAAAGGAGCCATTTTGCAGGCCCGCCAGAGTCTTAAACAAAGCAGACAAGATGGAAAGGGACAGCCCCAGAAGACGGTTTTGACTGTCATGGATACGACTGATATATCTTCCCTGCAGAATGCAATCCACATTTAGATGTTTTCAGTAATCAAACAGAAATTGGTATTGAAAAGAGTGAGAAGCTTAAGGGTTTACAGAAATTATCCCACACTCTAGCTACAAAGGAGCACAACCTTTTTGTGTTATTTAAGACGTGAGTCCATTTCCTGTTTTGATGGTTGTCTTCCTTTACAAGGTTGGTTTCTTGGGGAAATCCTGAGAAATAACACTTTTCACAAACTGCGGCACAGTGGGGAAAACAGAATGCCCATTTGGTCACATGAGCATTGGCTAAATAACCAGTCCAACACAGAACAACCTAGTGACCCCAGGAGACAGGCAAGCCAGTGACACCAGACTGCATGAGATTGACAGTGGGCTCCAGAGACTGGGCTGCCTCAACACACTTTCTCTGACATCTCTGGATCAGGTGCCTTCTGAGCTTGGAAGGGGTCCTGGAAGTCACAACTGGTCAGAAGAGTAAGTCTCTGTTTTAATAAGAGGTGTCTATACTGTCAGAGACCACACAAGCAGTAAGGGGTCCTGCAGACCCTCCTCACTGTAATCACTAGGAAAGGTGTCAAACCCACAGAGAAGTGGAGGATGAGGATCCTTTCTAAAGAAACGTTGAGCCCAAAGGATGGACAGTTCAAACGGAAAATTTGTTTCTGTGGGGCAGTCAACATCAGCGCAATTGAAACACACACTGTATTTGAGCTCAGTAGACCATTTTGAGCCCTTCTATGTAACATATTGTGTGTGTGTGTGTGTGTGTGTGTGTGTAATAAATATTAAATATTTCTTAAAGAGCTACAGAGGTGGCTCAGTAGTTAAGAACATTTGCTGCTCTTTCAGAGAACTAGAATTGTTTTTCTCAGTACTCATGAAAAAAAAGATAGCTTTTACAACTGCCTTTAACTCCAGCTCCAGGGATCCAGTGATGCTACACCCCCTTCTGGTTTCTGCGGGCACCCAAATGCCCTTACTCACAAGCACAGACATATATTCACATACACATAATAAACAAGAAAACCAGAAAAGGTGGTTTGATCCAAGAAAGGATGTTGAAATCAGACAAAACATGGCCTTTCCTGTTCCAATCTCCCAAAAAAGAATGTCTGCTAAGCATGCCATGTTTGGGACTCAGAAATGTTGCTTCTGCCTTTTGTCCAGGACCTCTGAGTCCAGGCTCCAGCAATGCTCTCCTGCTGCTCACAGAACACAGTAGTATTTCGGGAGGGTGATAAGACCAAGAACAGTTTCCCCAATGCTGGGCCTGGAAACGTCCTGGAGCAAGGCGAGACACTTCAAATGTGTAATAGGCACAAGGAAGCATGAAATCAGTGAGACGCTTTCAAACGTTCTTGAAAGTCTGGACCGAGGAAAGTGCATTTGACATTGCAGCTCAGGACATTTATTTGTCAAATTAGTTCAGTGTGGCTCAGATGCGAGCACAGCCACATGTGTGAAAATGAACAATGAGCAGGAAGACGAGCAAAGGAGGGGGAGGTGGTTCGGGCAACAATGACTTTGTAGCTCTCCTGTTGCCGCAAAGCCTATATTTACTGAATTTGCTTTGCCATAGGACCTGTATCCTCTGACTCTGCACTGTTCCTTCACAAGCACACCTTAAGCAACAAAACACATATCCAACAGCAGATAAAGACATCTCCAAATTTCCAGTCAGGCTCCTCAAGCATTGCTAGGGGCCCAGAGGGAAAAAGAATGAACAATGCTGTGAATCTCTAAAGCCACACAGAAAAGACAGACCTTGAGTCACACATTGAGAGGCAAGAGGAACTCACAAGGTGAAGAGTTGCAGGAAGAACCTTCCAGGCAAAGGTAGGAGCATGTATAGAAACAAGCATGTAGGAAGAGCATCGGACACTTGAAGAACTAACTTTAAATGACCTGGAGTGGTGGCAGATGGAGCAAAGAAGGAAGCAGGAGTCAGATTATCAAACATCCTCATTGAATGCAAAGTGTATCTAGGGGTCATGTGGATTCCGGGGGGATACAGAGATGGAGGGTGGGTGACATGGTCATAGTTGTATTTCCAGCTGAGAGCAGAAGAGATCAGACGCAAGTGAGGCTGGCAGCTAAACCCGGTAAATACGGGACTAGAATTGGGCTGGCGGCATCCAGGGGAAGTACAGATGGGGGGAAAATGTAGACGTTGAGAGAATACAGAACAGCAGACGGGGGCTCTGAAACTCAGGGATGGTTATGAAGGATAACACTTACAACTTCAGATTCTGTGACCATTGACCCAATGACTCCGTGACCCAAGAGCTAAAGGAAAAGAGAAGAATTAATGGGGTTGAGAGTGTAGCAGAAGGCAGAAAGAAGTCTGCACGTGTTGAGTTCCCAGGGAGACTTTCTGATGGGACAGTACAAAAA
>LOEQ01000007.1:56243-76243 GCA_001685075.1 Bramus lutescens
AAGCAGGAAGCCATGACTGGAGCAGAAGACAAAGGTCTCACCACAGGGAAAGGCTTGGAAGCCCAGTCCTGGCTCTGGTCATCCACAGAGGTGATGAGCACATCTGGATGAAGACAAAGTATAGGGCAAAAACTAAAGACAGAATTCTGGTGTGGGGGGATAGATACAAAATGTTGTCTTAGGGTAAGTCTGTGAAGGGGCTCACCTCTTGAAACATAGGAAGTTAGTCCAAGGG
The DNA here is from genome assembly GCA_001685075.1 of Bramus lutescens. Taxonomy (NCBI): domain Eukaryota; kingdom Metazoa; phylum Chordata; class Mammalia; order Rodentia; family Cricetidae; genus Bramus; species Bramus lutescens. Next base: position 56,479 of record LOEQ01000007.1, read on the forward strand.
AGAGAGGGGGGAGTTTGGGTGAACTCGAGCCAGGGTCTGAGGTAAGGAGAGAGCTAGACCTGCTCTAAGTAGACTTTGAGCAATGTTGTTGAAATGTAGGCACTTGAAGGATGGATCCCCAGGAGCCATGGGATAAGGGCTGCTATTGTAGGAGGCCATTTGTTCATCCTGGCTGCCCAGACTCCCAAAATAACTGCACAGAAACTGTATTAATTAAATCACTGCTTGACCAATTACTTAAGCGTATTGTTAGCTAGCTCTTACATCTAGAATTAGCCCATCTCCATTATTTTATATTTTACCACGAGGCTTGTGGCCTACCAGCAAGGTTTCAACACATCTGTCTCTGGCAGTGGCTCCATGACTTCTCCCCTGACTCCGCCTCCTTTCTTCCAGCATTCAGTTTAGATCCCCTCCCCCCACCTAATTCTAATTGGCCCTATCAACAGACCAAGGCAGTTTCTTTATTCACCAATGGTATTCACAGCATACAGAGGGGCATCCCACATCAGACTACCATGATTTCACCACTAATGTGGAGTTCTGAGGTTTCTGTGAGGAATGGGAATTGATTTTAGTGATTAACCCATGATGATAATGGTGATGATGTTGTCTGACAACAGGAACAAGCTTGTGAACGGTTAATCTCCATTATTCATAAATTATCTACTTGCAAATTTACCCCCTGGGAATGTGTTTTAAGGCCCAGACACCACGTAAGTGCTGTAGTCACTTGCAGAGATGCAGGAAGTGGCAGAAATTTTGAGTTCCAACTTGAGAATGCCAACTGAAGTCAAACGAGCCAATGTTCTGCTTTCTGGTCTCAGTTCTCAAGTAGAAACAAGCTGTATTTAGTGCCATGTTTTTACAGATTGGGCTTTAGTTGATGGTCTTGCTCTTTAAAAATATGTAGCGTTGAAATGCTACTTTAGATCCTAAGCACTACAAAGTCATGATACGCTGCGTTGAACAGAATGTCCGTCACCGTGGCAAAATTCTTGGCATAACAACTAGCTCTCACTGGGGGGTCTGGGAATGACAGAGCAGAGCTGCAGCTCAGATAGTGGCAGCCAGGAAGAGGAGTGAGTCTGTCTGTGCCAGCAGACTCTTTCTCTGTTCCCCGGGACCCTAGTTTAAGGGATGACACCACCCACATTCTCACCCATGTGTGAACATCACCTCACTTACCTGTCTCCCAAGCACTGCTCAGTTCAACCAAGCTGACAATCAAAATTAACTGTCCCATATCGTCTCAAGAAATGTATGTAAGAGAAGCTTCATTCAGGCGTGGTTAGACTCTTCTTGGTCATGAGCTCAACGCTAATGAATTACATACATATGTTAAATAAGGTAGCGTCCAACATAAATATGCATAAACAGTTGTGACTGGAGTCTTATGAGACTTTGGTGAGGCTCCTGTGTTCTCTATGATCAGTGCCCGGTATCTGCAGCAACCTTTCAGCAAATCACCGGAACCGGCAGAGTAGGTGAGGTCTGCAACCAGCTGAGAGCCACATTAGATCTAAGAGAAATTCTAGCTTCCTCCCCATTCTCTTTCCTATATACATAAGGACTAAAAGAAAGAGTTTTCATTAGAGTTCCTCCAGCCAAAACCATATGTAAACACTTTGTAGCTTTCTTTATAAAAAGATGTCTTTTTGAGAATGCCAGGCATGAACACTGCCTACGTCTCCCTTCCTTTCTTCCAACTCCTCCTGTGTCTCCCCTCCCTCTGAAATTTATGACTTCTTCTTTAATGACATATATACATGGGGGGAACAAAGAGAGAGAGTGTGAGAGAGGGAGGGAGAGTAAAAGAACAGTCTACTGAGTGTAGGCGGACTTTCTATGTCCCATCAGTCAGTTCTGTCCTGCTAGCCAGCTCACAAATAACCACACAGAGTTATCAATTATAAAAGCTCAGCCAATAGCTTAGTTTTATTAACTAGCTCTTATAACTAAAACTAATCCATATTTATTAATTTACATGCTGCCACATTCATCATGGCTTGTAACCTCATCTTCTACACATCCTGCTTCCTCTGTGTCTAGCTGGTAACGCTTCCCTTCTTCCTTTCAGCATGCCCTCAGTCTGGCTCTCCTGCCTCACCTCTTCCTGCCTAGCTATTGGCCAGTTAACTCTCTATTAAACCAATGAGAGCAGCCCATCTTCACAGTGTACAAAAGGATTATTCCACAGCGACTGAGTTCATCTAGCATTGCTCACGTGTACATGTGTCTACAGCTGACCACTTGGGATTGGACAGCCTGTGTGGAAACTCACCTCTGAAGGGAACTAGTTCTACCTCTATCAGTAGCCACTGACCCCTATAACACTTCATGTAGGGGTGGGACCTTGTGAAGTGTCCCCTGACCTTCATGGTATGACAGCTGGTGTTTTTATGCCAGTACTGTTCCGACAAGCACAGTGGTAAGATTTCCTGAGAGCTTTTTACCCTGTAATGTCTAAAGTGTCTAAGGGATGCTGTCTAACAGCAGGTGGCCCCCCCCGTCCTCTGGCTCTTATCATCTTTTTGTTCTTCCTATGAGATATCTCTGATCCTTGGGTGTAGGAGTTGCATTGTAAACGTATCTGTTGATACTGAGTCCTCAATAGTCACTTGTTCTCTGCACTTTGACCCACTGTATACTCTGAAAATGTCTCCATCTACTGCAGAAAGATGCTTCTTTGATGATGGGTGAGTGCTACACTTTCCTATGGGTAGAAGTATTTACAGTACAGTTTAGGAAAACTGCCCCACAGGGAACCCTGACTGCTCTTTGGACTGGAAAGGGAGGGGGAGGGGGAGGGGAGAGGGAATTGGGAGGAGGGCAGGAGGTGGAAAATTTTAATAATAATAATAATAATAAACAAAAATCTAACAAAAAAAAGAAAAGAAAAGAAAACTGCCCCAGCAAGCTCTCCTTTAGGTTCTATGACCTCTCCATCCGTAGATAAGTTTACAGTATCGTTTATGAATCCCCTCACACTGATCAAGACTTAAGTCCAATTAGACAGTTGTTGGTGAGCCCGAAAACAAAAGTGATACTACTGTACCCTTAGGGATATCTTGTGGGAGCAGTTTCTGTGGTTCATAGGCTTTACAGCTGGGTAGAACCTTTGCAGCTTGGATAACACCCTCCAATAACATGAAATCCAGTCTAGGAAGGCAGCTTCCAGGTCCGCTCTAGTTCAGATTCTCCAAGTTTTCTGTCCAAACGGTGTGGATTCCTTAAAACTAACGTCCAAGTTCTGGAAGGCAACCAAAGGCAATGCCAATAGTCCATATTATTTTGGAATCTCTGGTATTTCTTCCAACTAACACTCAAGAGGAGGTTTTCTATGGCTGCCACTGGGATTTTTGCTAGATATTGCACAACTCTTCAGGGAAGCACCATCACTCCATGTGACATAACTCCATATGTGTGTGCACATTGTCCTAGTTAGCGTCTGTGTTGCTATGATAAAACACCACCAACACTCCCTGGGAAGGAAAGGGTTTGATGCATCTTACAGCTTACAGTCCATACAGGGAAGCCAAGGTAGACGCTCAGGCAGGAACCTGGAGACGGAGCTAACACAGGGACCACAATGGAAAGCAGTTTACCGACTTATTTCTCATGGTTTGCCCAGCTGCTTTCTTATCCATCCCAAAGCCCACCTCACCAGGAGCAACACTGCCCACAGTGGGAAGGGCTCACTTCCATCAGTCACTAGTCAAAAGAAAAAAGAAAGCCCCACCGGTCAGGGTGATGGAAGCAGTTCTTCAACAGAGGTTCCCTTTCCCAGGTGTCTTTAAATTATGTCAATCTGACAAAAAGTAACCAGCTCTTATTACACACACACACACACACACAGCTTTGTGTGTTTTTAAGTAAATGTATAAAATAGTGTTTCCCTGTGGTTTCGTCTTCAGAGTTATTTTTCTGTTTCTTCCCCTTTTCCTGGTTAACCCCTCCCCCATTTTCCCCTTTTATCCTTTTCAAAGTATCTGCCTCCTGCTATGCTACCGCCCAGTGTGAGCTCCTCCCCCAGCCCCATAGTCCTTTTCCACTGCCTGGCTTCTGTTACTTCCGGTTATACCCCCAAATTTAAAGATTTGGAGCTAGGAGCCACACACAGGAGAGACCATGTGTCTCTTGTCTTTCTGAGTCTCAGTCAGCTCACTTAGCATATTTTCTGGTTCCATGCATTTGCCTGGCAAGTTTGTCTTTCCCTTTTCTTTATAACTGAATATAGTTCTTTATATTCACTTTTGAGTGTATGTACCACATTTTCATTACCCATTCATCAGTTAAAAGACATTTAGGTGGCTTCCATTTCCTAGCTATTGTAGATAGTGCAGTAATGAGCACAGCTAAGCAAACACCTATGGAGTAGGATGTCAAGTCTTGTGGGCACCTGCCAAGGAGCGGAACAGCTGGGTCACATGGAAGACCTCCTTTTAGTGTTTGGGAGAACTCTCCACACTGATATCCACAGTGGCTGTACCACTTTGCATCCCATCCACAATGGATGGCTTCTCTTCTCTCCACACCCTCACCAGAATTTACTGTAAGTTATCTTCATGATATGATAGCCATTCTGACTGGGGTAAGATGCAGCTTCAGAGTAGTTTCAATCCATGTTTCTCTCGTTGCTGAGAATGTCGAACACATTTAAACGTGTTTCTTAGCCATTTATCTTTCTCCTTTTGAGAATCCATTCTTAATTGAGTCATGTGTTTTCTTGACTATGTTTTGAGAGTTATAGTGCTCTGATAGAGAGTGTCTAGAAGTGCCCCTGTTCCTTTCTTCCTTCCTCCCTTCCTCCTTCCTCTTCTCTCTCTCTCACTTCCTACCTCTCTTTCTCCTTTTCTTTTTTTAAAAATAACTTAATAAGTATTGGTTGTAAATCTTTGTGATCCTGGTAGAATTCTGCTGTAAATTCATCTAAGCCTATTTTTTGTTTTGGGTTTTTTTTTTTTTGCTATTGTTTTCTAAGTCTGAAGTTTTTTATTATTACTGTTTCAGTCTCCCTAGTTTTATGGGTCTATTTAGGTTTTTTATTCCTTTTTGGGTTAACTTTGGTGGTTTTGATTAATCTAGAAATTTATCCACTTCTTTTAGATTTTTTTATTAATTGAATATAGATTCTTAAACTATTCCTTTATAATATTCTGAAATTCTTTGGCAACTGTTGTAATGTTTCCCATTGATTTCTCCTTCAGTTAACTTGGGTCATCTTTGTCTGGTGGTTAATTGAGCAAAGAGTATGTCTTTCTTGCTTCTCTTTCCAAAGAATCAGCTTTTAGACTTACTGATTCTTTGTATTCATCTCTTTGTTTCTATTTCATCAATTTCTGCTCTGATTTTTGTTATTCCTTTTTGTCTACAAGCTTTGGGTTTGGGTTGCTCTAGATTTTCCAAATTCTTGAGTTGTAATGTTAAGTCATTTATTGTGCTATTTTAGTAGGTACTTAGCACTATAAATTTTCCTCTTAGGGCTGCTTTAAATATGTGCCAGAGGTTTTGTGGGTTGTGTTTTCATTTTCACTTCAATCCAGAAACTTTTTTATTTGATAATTTCTTCTTTGACCCATTCATCATTCACTAATGAGTTGTTGAATCTCTGTGATTTCATGTAGTTACTAAAAGCTCTTTTGTCCTTGACTCTTAGCTTTATTGCATTCTCTTCGGATAAGATGCACAGAGTTATTTCATGTTTTTATCTGTTAAAATATGTTTTCTATCTTAATATGTTGTCAGTTTTAGAGAAATGTCCACAGACTGTTGAATAGAATGCATATTCTTTCGTGTTCAGGTGTAATAGTCTGTAGTTTCTGTTAGGTCTATTTCATGTTCGGTGTCATTTAATTATGTTATTTCTCTGTTCGTGTTTTGTCCAGAAGGCCTGTCTATTGGAGAAAGTGGCACTGAAATTTCCTGAATTGCTGAGTTGAATTAATCTGTGTTTTTAGCCCAGTGACACTCTACAAAATGTGTGTGCCGGAGTTTGATGCATTATGTTCAGAATTGTAATGTGCTCTTGGCTAATTTTTCCCTTCATCGGGAGACATTGTCCTTTTCCCCTCTTCTGATTAGTTTTAGCTTCAAGGATATTTTGGCCAGTGTTAGAATATGTGTGACGGTTCTTCCATTTGCTTGGAATCCTTTTTCCCGTCCTCTCACCCTAAGAAAGTGCCTAGCCTTGGAAGGTAAGATAGGTTCCTTATAGAAAACAAACGGATGATAAGGATGCATTTCACTTGCTCACCCAGTCAGTCTTTTGACTGTGGAGTAGAGGCTGTTAATCCGTTAATCCTCAAAGTTACTGTTGAAAGGTGTGTGTTTGTTGTTATTTTTTTCTCTGTTTTGTTTGTTGTGTTTGTGTTCTTAGTTGCCATCTTTTCTTTCAAAAATTATATTTTCATTCTACAAACTTCTGGCTATATTGATCTTCTCTTTAGACTAAAGTATTGCTTCCAGGATTTTCTGTAGGGTTGGTTTGGTGGACATGAATTCTTTTTTTCTTTTTATATCATGTAAAGTTTTTCTTTTTCCTTAACTATGACAATGGTTTGTTGGGTTGAGGTCTGTGGTTAGACCTTGGAATATCTTGCTCTACTGGATTTTAAAGCTTTGACTGAGAAGCCAGATATTATTCTGGTAGGTTTTCCTTTATGAGTGGCTTGTGATGCTTCTCTCGGAGCCTCCCTTAGCCTCCCTGGGTTCTGTTTGCTCAGTGTTTACGTCCAATGTTCAGTAGGCAATTTGTTTCCCAGTTCTCTGTCTTATGTTCTGTGTGCGGCTTCTTTCTGTATGGAATTCTTCCTTTAATTCAGGGAAGCTTTCTTCTATGATCCTCTTGAATATCCAGTGTATGTTATGGTCTTGGGGTTTTCTTCCCTCTTCTATGCCTATAATTCATAGATTCTGTCTTTCCGTGTTATCTCAAATTTCCTGTTATCCCTTCCATGGGTTGTTGTTGTTTTTACTTTATCATATACTTTGCTTGAGCGGCCCAAGTCCTCCACTATGTCTTCAAAGCTTGATATTTGAATTGCTTGACCAAATTTACTGTTCTTTTAAATTCTGTATCCTGGGGTTCATCTAGGGAATTCTCCTGGAGCACATTCCTGCAGGACTGGTGGATTTGGGGTGGGGGAACATACCCTTAGCTTTTCCTATTGTTTGTTTTGTGCTTTGACTTGGGAATTTTAACTCCTTTCATTAGCTGAGTGTTTGATGTGAGAATCTAGTCCGCCTCTGTTAAGTTGAAGTTGGGTTGCATTTTGTTGTTGCTTAGGGTTAGCTGCGTTCAGATCAGGTGTGAAGAGTTGGTAGGTCAGTCCTTCAGACAGTGTTGCCTTTGATTGGCGGGATGAGAGCGTGTCTAACTCAGCAGTAACTGGTAAACGATTATGTGCCTCTCTGCGCTGGAATACAAGCTGTTCTACTTACACTGTGCACGGGTGTGTGAGAACAGCTCGAGTGGCCCAGGATCTAGGACACCAACACTAAGCTTGGCTGCCACACAAGCTGCCATATAGACTTTCTTTTTAATATATCCAATCATTGGCTGCAATGATTGAACTAAGAGTGGAAAAGATCCTTCTAACTCCTTTCCAAAGCACCGTGGACTCAGAGTTGAAGCCTGCCATATACCTGTTGTATGATTTGGAAAAGTATTTCTGCTCTCTATGTCCTCTTCGCTTACAAAGAAGGCAATGACGCCATACCAACCTGGTATCAAATCCCCATCTGTGCTGGCAGTCCAGGCTTCTGCATCCAGTTCCAAGGCAAGGGATCACTTGCCATAGATTATGGCTTTTGAACAAGATGAGGCTCATAAAAAAAAACTCTCTCCATTCCTTCTGTTTGCAGGGCAGCATGAAGTCTTATTCACTAGAGTGTGGATTTAAGGATCCTGAAAGATTGGCTCATAGAAAGGTCAGTTCTCTGTCACAGTTACATAACACCATTGGGAGCAATAACTTCCGCCTGGTGGTACAGGCGTATAATCACAGTTATGTGAGAAGCTGATACAGGAAGATTGCAAGTTCAAGGCCAGCTTGACCAATTTGCTAAGACCCTGTCTCAAAAAGAGAAAGTACTGTGGTGGTGCACGCCTTTAATGCCAGCACTTGGGAGGCAGATGAGTTTGAGGCCAGCCTGGTCTACAGAGTGAGTTCCAGGACAGCCAGTACTGTTTCACAGAGAAACCCTGTCTCGAAAAAGCAAAACAACAACAATAAGGAAATGCAGGGCTACCACGATGGCTCAGCGGATAAAGATGCTTGCTGCCAAGACTGATCTGAGTTCAACACCCAGGAACCAGACGGTGGGAAAAGAAAACCAACTTCTACAAGTTCTTCTCTGACTTCCACTTACACACCGTGGCATGTGCACACCCACATACATAAACACACAGAAGACATATAAATAAATGTAATAAGATTGATTTCTACAAATAGCAAGTACAATAAAAGGGCTGAGGCTATCGGTCAGAGGTGAAGTAATTTCCTAACGTACAAAGCGTGGGGTTCAATTCCCTGCCCCACAAATAAAAGAGGTCATATGCTCTAATGTTCTGCAGCAAATGGGGTGACTACAGCTTACAATTATTGATGATTTATTTAAATAACTGGAAGAGAGAAGTTTGAAGACTCCAAGCACAAAGTAATGATGAGGAGATAGAAACAGCACACATTGTATACATGTATAGAAGTATCACACTGTGCCCTATAAATATGCACAATTATCATCCATTAGTCCAAAAATGCCAAGAAAAGGGTAATATTAACTCGCTGATTTGATCAGTACACATTGTAGGCATGTGTTAAATATGACTCTGTGCGTCATAAAAATGGACAGTTGAAATAACAAATACATGAAAATATAATAAGGTTCTAGGATTCTGAAGTTCAATAACAGGAACCAACCCAGAGGGAAACTGTAAGACAGACAGCAAAGCACCCTCAATTATTTCAAACTTAATGGAATTAAAAATGGAAATGAGCAACACATAGAAAAGATACTGAACTGTGGTTATTTAAAGCGAATGACTTGAGAAATCCAAGCTGAGCCCATCGACATGCGTGCCAGGCACTAAGAGGCCCTAGCGGTGTGCTCTCAGTCTCTCCGGAGGGCCCGGTGTCTCAGACCAACAATTGCGTGCTCGGTTAAGCACTTGGCAAAGTGCTTGGACATGTGGGGCCCAGCCTTTCCCATAGAAAGCTTTGTTCCTCCCAGATGGAGTCCTCATCTTAAGAATGTGTGCAGGATTAAGATGTAATCCGTCGTTTCAAAGACTACAATGATGCATGAAATAAACGCTCAAGTTGACTTTTTGTCTAAAGAAATCTTTAACTGTGCAGGAGACACCAATAATCAGAAGCCTCCATCTAAGGAAAGGTATCTTTACTACATCTATTTCAGAATCTATTCCAGAATAGGGACACTCTAGCTAGGTGGAAAATTAGGGGGGGGGGAGTATGTATGTATAAAGGGGCACACACAATCAGCTTTCTCTGTTTCTTCCTTTACCCAATAAAGAAGTTGTCATGACTACACACAGGTCACACCTAACGTTTGTGGAGATCTGGGTACCTTCTCCCCACCTCCATCCCACACTTGACTCTGGCAGGAGTCTCGTGCACATGAGTATAGGTCTCAACTCAGTGAGGAGCCGACACCGGCTGAGGAAACCCTTAAGAGATCTTTCCCTGGACCCAGAGTCCCTGGGATAAGGCAGTTGTGGTCCTGGATCTTCAGGATGCAGTTCAGGAGCAGAGTGGAGTCTCTGAGTGAGCATCTCTCTTGAGGCCTCAGGCTCCTCCCCTAGGAGGAGGGATGGAACTGAATAGGCGTGTGCGTCCCTGTCTCAGGATTCTGGTTTACTGTTTTCCACACAGGATAATACATTTATCACTGCATGGATTTCCTGAGCTTTTTTTTCTCTGTACATGTCTCAGCAGATTGAAATTTGCCCTTCCAGAGGACTGGCAGCACAGTGACATGGTGTAATGATCCTAATGCAAATTTGGGGGAAAGAATAAAGCATCTCCTGTAAAAAATTAAAGACTTAAATAAAATCAATGTGACAATGAAAACAGCTACATATTCTTATTCACATTTATATAATATAAAAATTACATAATTGTTCTGCCCACCCACACCCTTAATAAACTCCTGTTGAAGCATGAAGCCCTTGTGATCACATGACTCCTGTCTGGCTTTGACACCTGGCCCAGTACCTGGCTTCTCGCAGATGATCAATAAATAATTATTGGATAAAACTCAACTCACTCTTTCAATCTGCACAACTTCAGTACCTCTGTTCTACACAACTGCCTTAATATCAAAAGCCCACAGAACAAACCAGAGCCACGTTCTGCGTCCCTCATTTCTTTCTGTGACCACAACTGTTTCTAATTGTTTAGAAATGCATGTAGCCCCAGCAGGGCATTGTCTGCCTCACTATTCTGTACTCCGAGGACCTCGTTCTCTTATAAAGTGTGCTTCAAAGTGTCACGCCAGCCTTCAGCTCTCTCTTCAGCCGCAGCTACTGGAAGGAGNGGAGACGCAGGAGGAAGGCAGAGGGTGAAGCCACAGGTCACCACCGCTCCCCAGACCAGCATTACAACATAGCACACCAAGGTGCCCTGCAGCCCTGGAGGAAAACGACTAAGAGCCAAAGCCTTTCACTTTTGACTTCTTCATTCTCGTCTTTTCTTTCTCCATCTACTTCACAGTTCCCAGACACCATCGGAGTAAAGCAAGCCTTGCTGGGGAAGAGACAAGAACACCCTCTACCTGCAGACACCCGGGGGACGATTGAAAGGTAGGCTCGTTTCATTTTTTTCACGAGATAGGAGACATTAAAAGCAGTTAGATACTTTGGTTGATACCTAGAATCCTATAACAAAACTCCAAAATAAAACTCTTTTTAAAATTGTGAATTCAGTCAAAATACATATGATTATGTGGCTGTATTATGTCAGATAAAGAAAGGACTGAAGTGTGCACACAGAGCAGCCGGGGCTGCTGGTCAGTCATGGAGGACGGGTCAGCCAGACTGGCCTGCTCTAGGTAAATGGTTGTCCAAATGTCCCTTCTCTTGGTTTCTCCCCATCCTTGTCATCAAGTCACCAAAGGGCTGTGGTGGAATAGTGGCCGGCTTTACAGGTCATTCCATCTTATTAATATCAGCAAAGCTCCTGATCACAGTTTCTGCAGCTGGGAGGGGTGAAGAGGTGGGGTGTGTGTGTGAAAGGAAAAAGGACAAAATGCAGAGCAGTGGCTGTGTGGGGAAGGGTCCTGAGAGCTGGAAGGAAGAGTCACTTGCATTTTCTTCTCTAGGCTCTCATCATGGTTCTCTACACTAAGCCCATGTTTACCCTACAGTCTGAGGAAACAAGGATGCAGACATTATCTATCAAGAGGGAGACACCCATAAAAGAAAACAAGCCATCCCAGTAGCCTTGCGTGCCTCATTCATGCTCAGTAGCAATTGACTAAATCCGTTCTGTGCTAAACTCATCATACATGTCTCAGCTACCTATTTTGAACATAACAAACAGAATACCAAGTTACACAAAACACAACCTCTATCAAAGGGGTCACCATAGAGCTGATTTACCCACAATGTGCCCCCCACACTCATGTGAACACATGAGTTCACACTCACATCTCTCTTGGCTCTCATCTTTCTTCTTCATACGACTTAGAAAACAGAAGCAGCAGAAGTGAACTCAGCGACCCTTGAACCGTAAATGTCAAAAGAGGGGAAAGGAACAGGGATTGAGATGGTTCCAGAAAGTGCTTAGGGGGAAAATCGGGGACAGAAAACATTACAGATTTGACAAAAGTAATTTACCTAATCCTTCAACCTAAAGTATGAACAGCAGGTCAATGTGTATTTCTGTTGCCCTAGTGTCTACCTCCCTCATCGCTTTAATTTCAGATACAGGGGAATTTAATTCCTTAATCCCTGTAGTTACACACTAAGGTTCTGTAACCAAGATCCACATGGACTTAGTCATATTCCATGTATCACTTATGCAATCTCAGTCTACCTAGCAATGGTTTCGTTTTCCCACTCTGAGGACTGAGTGAACGGGTGACGTCAAGCTCTTTACTCAGAGCATATGTGTGTGCATGTGTGTGTATGTGTGCATGCATCTACATGCATGCATGTGTATACATGTGTATGCTTGAATGTGTTTGAATGTATATTCATATGTGTGTGTGCACATGCATTATATGTGCATACATATATTTGTGTGTGTGTGTGCGTGTGGTGTAGTTGGCATTTTCTTTGGGCTGCCAACCAGCTCCCAAATAAAGACATGGAGATTTATTATTAATTGTGAATGCTCAGCCTTAGTTTTGGCTTGTCCCACTAGCTCTTTTAACTTAATCTAACCTGTTTCTATTCATCCACATTTTGCCTTGGGGCCTTTTCTCTTTCCTTCATTCTGTGTGTACTGCTTTCTTCTTTCTCTGTGCCTTTCTGGCTGGCCCCTGTCATCTTCTTTTCTTTCTTCCTTATTCCAACCTAAATTCCTCCTCCTACTTATTCTTCATGCCTGGAAGTTCCACCTATACTTCCTCTCTTGCTATTGGCCTTTCAGTTTTTTATTAGGTCAATCAGGTACCTTAGGCAGGCAAGGTCAAACAGCAACACGCTTTTACTTAACTAACAAATGCAGCAATCTTTACATACAAATACTCCACAAAATATGTGTATGTTTGTATGTATATACATGTTTGTGTGTGCATCTGTGTATGTGTGTATATGGATGTATGTCTGTGTGCATGTGTATGTACGTACGTACGTGCGTGCGTGCGTGTGTGTGTGTGTGTGATATTAGCAAAGCAAGTAATGAATCTGAATGAACTCACACCCAGTGAGTGGAAGGATCCTTGGGATCCAGGTGCATAAGGAAAGTCACCCACAAATACGTCTACTTTGCTTTCACCCCAAGATCTACTGAGCAACCCTGGAACTACTTAAATTGTGGAGCTGACGCCCACAGTAACGGCATCCCTCCAGCCAACCAAACCCCTTCAGATCTGTCTTTTCTCAGAAAGGAGGAAGCGAGGCTTCCTAATCATTCCAAGGAATGAGATGGTGCCTGGATGGAGAGTCTCAAATGCTGGCAGGGGGCAGCTTTGAAGACGACTCACAGAAGGCAGGACCCTTTCCAGAGACCAACCGAGACCTATGTTGAGCTTTCAGTGTGTTTGTAAGCAAGTCCTGTTCTCCTCGGAGTCCTCAGAGAGCACGTAGAACACATGGTCCACAGATTTCTGGAACTCAGTCTTTCCCTAAAGGTCAGCTGTCTTCTGTATCCCAAGGGCGATGGATGGAAGTTTGCGGTGTCAAACTACATGTGAGAGCCCCTTCCCTGTGTTTGGATGGGAGACTATTAGGTCGGGAGACGGCGGTATTCCAGAGTGTCCCAGCCAGTCACTGAGCAATTGCACTCCACTCTGACCCCACCCACAAGTCTGGCCGCTCATCACTTAGTGCAGCTAACCCATCCTTCTTGCTTTGTCCTCTCTATTCCAAGCAAAAACTCAAATACCATTATGGATCTAAAAGAAGAAACCACTTTAAGTTCCTGGCCCCAGACCTAAATGCGTTTTAAACTCAATTTTGAACCAATGTTGCTTCCTCTTGAACCCATCTGAAAACAGAACCAAATCCAGTTTTCAAATGACTCATCTAGGACTAAAATTTAAAAAAATTTTAAAGAAAAAAACCTGTTCTCTGATTTAAATGTGCCAAAGGCCAACTCAGATCTTTGTGTCACATGCTTCTTTTGGAACAGGGTAGGGCATAGAGGTCTGAAAATAATTTGATATTGCTTGTGTGAAAAGTTCAAAAAGTAGGGGAAGATGAAATTTAAAGCCACTAATCAAAAGTTGAGTCAATGATGTGGAATAAATCAGACTAGAGTCCAATGTAGCACTGTCCCCACATTGAATATATTAGAAAAGGTCACCAACCCACATCAGGTAGGCAAATCATCCCAGGCCAGAGAGAGGCTGCAGCAAAGACCAGCAATGGACTGGGTAAGCAGGGGGAAACCAGGTGGACCATGCAGAGGGTCAACTGAGACAGGCTCAGGGTCTGGGTCTGTATCCTGGAGGTGAGCAGGGAGAGAGAATAACCTGAGAGAGATAGAAGAGCATCCAAGTGCCAGTGAAAATACTAGAAGGTTCTCTGACTACAGAAAAGATGAGAGATGACTGGTCTAAACAGTCTAACCTGAACAACAACAGTCAAGAGATGGCAGCCACCGTTCCCTGAGGGCTACACTGACCCACCAAGACTTCAGGAAGATAAGTGGATTTCGATATACGGCCCATGATGCTAAGGTGTTCAACGGTTGGATGAATTGATGGATGGATGACCGAGTGAATGAGTAAGTAAGCAAATGAGTTACTATATGTATGGGCTCTCTGTTGGTTCTATGTAGCTCTTGAGTGTATATGTAAAATGTAAACCTCAGGAAATAAGTCTTTAGAAGGCAAAGTGTCACTGATTTGGTGTCCCCACCACCACTGCCACCAAACTCTACGAACTTGGCACGTTCCATCTGGTATGTCTTTTCATGGCCCTGGAGGCGTCCTTTAACAATAAACTTGACACAGGTGACCCAGTGATGTCTGCAGGACAATATGCCACCCTCTCCCCGGACATGCTTCTTCATGCTAGACATAATGCCCACACCCCGGGCTTTAATTCCTGTGACTCATTCCCCCTAGGAACTGCTGAAGGAACAACTTCTGGTGTCACCCTTATCCCTGTCCCCCAAGCCTTGCTTGCCTTATACAGTCATCCTGACAGAGACATCAAATTATACTTGCTAGTATGAAGTAAAGCCACGATCTCCCGCCATCAGTTAAGGAAAGCCCTGCTCCAGCAGGCTTCCCACCCCACCGCATGTGTCTTTCCCGCTGGCCAAGCAGAGTTGCCACTGTCCTTACCCACACCTCACTCACACGCCTCTTTTCCTCCAGCCTGGAGCGTCATTTCTCACTTATCTTCAGTGGGTTTAAACCCTTCCCTTGTCTGACCTCAGATGGCCTTCCTGGTTCTTGCCTGACACCGCTCAGCTGAGGCATGCTGTTGCTCTGCACCCCTATTTTAATTTCTTCCAGACTGAGCTTTGGCTAGAGGTTTTTCGTTTGCATCTTCCATAACTTTTTTTTAAACATCTTTACTCAAGTAATAACAAATTATTTCAGGCCTCCGTGCTTCGCCCTGCTCCCTAAGACGCAGGCCTGTCTCTGGAATGCCACTAGATACAAGCAGCAGAAGCCCCTGGTGTGGTTACAAGCACGGCCCTGGTAGATTTTCTGAACCCCCTCTACTGGCACAAATGAGCATACTCAGCCCAACCCCATTTGGTTCGGAAGAAATCTGCAGGTGTATGATTCTCAGGACGGACTCCATACACAAGCAAATGGCCAAGAGGCATAGGAGAGGGAGAACACACTTTACAACAGTCCAGCTAGAGAACTCCAAGACCTGCTTCTGCACAGAAACACAAAGGGAGGACTCCAGGACATGCTTCTGCACAGAAGTACAAAGGGAGGACTCCAGGACATGCTTCTGCGCAGAAGCACAGAGGGAGAACTCCAGGACATGCTTCTGCGCAGAAGCACAGAGGGAGCACTCAAGGGCATGCTTTTGCATGGAAGCACAAAGGGAGCACTTCAGGCCATGCTTCTGAATGGAAGGAAGGACTTCAGGACATGCTTCTGCACGGAAGCACAAAGGGATGACTCCAGGACATGCCAGATCTAAAAGCTGCCTACTTTGGATCCATATTATGAAAGACTTTCAGAGTAGAGAAGGTACACACAGCAGAGCTCACTGAGGGCAGAGGTAGCCCAGAAAAATGTTGCCATTTGGGGGTCTTGGTTTGGTTTTTTTTTTCCTCTCACAGTTCATGAGAAAACAAACAGAACATAAAAACTCTCCCCTTATTAGTGTGCTGGAAAGCATTGCTCCTTGGCCCCGTTTTACAGTGTGTCTCTATTTTGCATAACAATAATTGGTATTTGTAATCAACAACAAAAATGGTTGAAATGTGGGGCTGGGAAAATTCCTAGTGCTCATGCTACATTAATGTCCATACTGAACCAATGTATTCTCCACACACAGACTTAGAGAGTCTAAGCCTTGGCTTTTACAAAGAAAAAGACTTCTGGGGCTGCAGAAATGTCTTGCTGGTACTTGCTCTGGCAGAGGCCCAGGCTCTGTTTCCAGCACCCACGTGCTGGTTTCCAGCCATCTAAAACCCCACTTCCGGGGTATGCGATGCCCTCTTCCAGCCTCCTCCAGCACCAGGCACACACAGCCCACATACATACATGCAGGCAAAATCCACATATGCATAAAAACAAATAAACAAGTCTCTTTCTTAACTTAGATGAAATTGTTTCCTCAATTCTCTGATTTAATGGGAGGAGCAGCATTACCTAAGGAAAACGCAACAGTGGCTGAACTGCAAACACCAAGCAGGAATGGCGGCCTGCAATCACGTTCAAGCTTCCACTCTTTAAAAGTACTCAGCCATTTTCCCCCATGTCCACATGTATGTACCTTTTACCTCTTGGAAGAAATTTCAGTGGTTAGGGGCAAGAAGTTTTCCCCTACGACAAAGATATCCCCTGATAGCGTTCCAGGATTCTCCTACCAAATTTTCACTGAAACACCTTAATGTGTAAGTCTAAAGAGAGCTTCTCCCAGAAATACATATCACCCTGGGAACTAGAACATCCGAACTCTCCAGTGAACATACAAATACTTAACACAGGCAAATGAGAGAGGATTCCTCTGCTGAGACACGCAGTCTGTAACTATGAAATAAAAGCAACGTGCGTGTGATGCAGGCCCATGGCGCCACTGCATAGGGTAACTCCAAACCAAAGGTCTCGCCACCCACCCAGCCGTGAGAACCTGCTGCTGTGGTCATGGAGCTCAGAGAACTGGTTTCACGCGTTTCCTCTTTGCTGCCAGAATTCTCTATGTGACTCCACCCTCAGCAGATACCACCATGATGTCCCCGGCAGATGCTCGGGTTTCCTTGTGTTCACGGCAACTTTCTCCTTATGACAGACCCACCATGACAAGCAGCAGAGGCGATGGGTTGGGTCTATGGTATCCTGAACTCACTAGGGAATTCTGACTGAAGTCATAGTGAAAACACAGGTTCTGAGTTTGCGCAAGTCGGATTGGGTCTGTGACCTACTGGCAGCCACTGCCACATGGGAAAAGGGGCAACTGAGTTATGTTATTATTACAGATTTTCAAGTTAACCATATTCTGGGTCTTTAAGACGAGAGAGAGAGAGAGAGAGAGAGAGAGAGAGAGAGAGAGAGAGAGAGAAGTATTTAGGTTTCACACTCACAGCTGTCTGCCTCTGGGTCAAGTGGAAAGTGATCTTACTTTGGAGAGTTTACTCTCATCTCTGTGTCTTCCTGTCTTGCATGGCTTTGCTTTCTGGCTGGTGCACATCAACCACAATGTACAAACCTTTTCAGTCCTTGGGGTTTTGAATTTATTGAAGTCACCAAATGCCACCCTTTCTGAGAGCCCAGTCAGCTTTCCTCACCCCTTTGAGAGAGCCTTCTGACCTCCACCAGATTTGGGGAGCTTTCCTCCCCTTCTGAAATGGTGGGGCTGAGACCAGGACCCCGGTTCCCTGGCTCTTGTGGTTTTCTCTCCAGTTTCTCTTGGTTTTAGAATTTCATGTCCATTTTGGTGCCCCCCCCGAGGCCCCAGCAACGTTATTAAACTATTATTGCCTAACAACATTCCCATTAATCACCATGACAGATGGAAAACAGCCTGGTTATGTTCCCCAAGCTCAACGTCAAACATTCCCAGTGCTAATGGAGATGATGCCAGCCATGAATTAGCAATAAGAGCTTCTGTTTCAGACCCAACTCTTCCTATTACCCCTCGCTGCAGAGCTGTTTTCTTGTCACAAGACTCCGTGCTTCTCCACAGGGAAAGTCCTCACGGAATTGTGGGAAATGGCTTTCTGATGACAGACTCCGTATAATGATGATAAACGACGGACATGTCTGCCTCCCTGAAACGCGCTATTCCCTGAGCAGCCGCCGTCCGCATGGCGCACTTCCGCAGCTAAGGCAACCACGGGCCGCAAACCTGGAAAATGTTCTAGGTTCAGCCTCCTCTCACGGATTAGGGGAAAGACGTGATTCTAAACAGAACACGTAAGCCACCTGTGAGGTAATATGCCCCAAATGACGCCCGAAGAGCGCGGGGGGCACGTGAGCCGTTTCTCTACAGAAGAGCTCTGTTTGGACTGAATTGTGAAGGGGGTGTTGGTCCTGTTTGCTTTTCCCCCTAATAAGTTACAGCTCCGAGTGGGAGCTCCTCCCAACTATGATGCCTTCCTCTGAGAACATGGAGAAGACTTTCAGTTCAGGCACTCCGAAGTGCTTTCTAAGTTAAAGCCATTTAGTCCCCTACCCAGGAAGATGCTCTTGGACAGCTAACTCCACATAAGTGTGTGTGTGTGTGTGTGTGCGTGTGTGTGTGCGTGTGTTCCTTTTTCATTGAAAACAAAAAGGTTTTTTGTACAACTGATCATGGTTTCTTCTCCTCCAAGTCCTTCCAGATCTATCCCACTTCCCACACACCAATTTCATGCCCTTTCTTTTTCTCTCTCTCTTTAGAAGGAAAAGAGGCAATGTATATACTCTCTATAATAACACCAGAATAAAAAAATACTAGAAACACACACAAACAAAAACCCATAAAAATACAAGATCAGAACCATAACACACAGGCAAAAGACCAGGAAGACCAAAAAGAAAAAGCTCAAACAAAGTGTTATGAGACCAACAGTCTACAAAAGTACCCTTGAGTTCATCTGGGGTTGGCCATCTACTGCTTGGCATGGGGTCTAACCTTAAGTGTGGTTAATATACCCAGTGAAACTCCTTTGGAAAGAACTATTTATTCTTTTGCAAACAGGTATTCACTGCAGAGAGATTCTTGGTTAGGGGTGCACCTACACCCCGTTCCCCATCTCAGTGTTGTGCCCCCATCTGCCTTGAACTTGTGCTGGCCCTGTGCATCCCCCCGCTAGACTCTGTTAGTTCATATGTGAATCAGTCCCAATGTTTATGGAAGACCAAATAACACAGCTATTAGGTGTAAGAACATGCAATATTGAACTTTACCCTGGGAAACACGGGGAAGTTAGTGAAACTCTCTCTGCCACTGATGGAGGAAGGAAGAAAGGAAGGAAGGAAGGAAGGAAGGAAGGAAGGAAGGAAGGAGGAAGGAGGAAGAGAAGGGGAGAGAAGGAGAGAGAGGAAGGAAGAAAGGAAGGAAGAAGGAAGGAAGGAAGGAGGAAGAGAAGGGGAGAGAAGGAGAGAGAGAGAGGAAGGAAGGAAGGAAGGAAGGAAGGAAGGAAGGAAGGAAGGAAGGAAGGAAGGAAGGAAGAAGGAAGGAGGAAGGAAGGAAGGAAGGAAAAGAGGAAGAGAAGAGGAAAAGAGGGAGAGAGAAAGACAGAGAGACCAAGAACAGGTAAACATAGTACCAGGGATAGTGTGTAGATGAAGGCCACTGTCACCTCTCCAGGCCACCCCCTCTCTGAGGGGGTCACATTGAAGCAGAGCTTCAAAAGACAAGAAAGAGTCAGCCACAAGCATCCAGGGACAAAGCATCCCAGCCAAAATGCCCAAGCACCTGGGCATCCAGGAGACCAGAGAAAGCTGTTGA
>LOEQ01000007.1:85013-100034 GCA_001685075.1 Bramus lutescens
GACGCTCGAGGCTAGCTGCAGCAGGACGGGGTGGAGTGGTGGAAATGCATCAAGAATGCACCACTGGTAAGTGAAAGGGGTTGCGCGAGCTTAGAAAATGTACAATGTGTGCCCACTCTGCCAGCTCAGGTGCTTAACTGAGGCTGAAATGATGAGATTTTTGCTGGTTCCCTTTGTAACCAATAAGGTTGCATGGATTCCCCACCAAAGGTGTCTGGTTCCCGCTGTGCAGCACTCCCAGAGTCCTCCCAGAGTCCTCCCAGGCTCCTCAGCACTTGTCTCCCCTCCTACGGATGGGTAGCTTTTAGGTGAGCACACCTTTGATCAAGCTAATGGGATACATGAGGAAAGCCCTGTGTAGTGAATCTAACTGGAGATGGGGCTGGAGGGATGGCTCACTGGTTACGATCACCCACTGGTGCCCTTCCAGAGGGGTTCAACACGTAGCACCCACATGACAGCTCACAACTGCCTGTAACTCCAATCCCTGAGTATCAGATGCCTTCTTCTGGTCTCTGAGGGCATGGCTCTTTCCATGGTGTGGGAAGTCCGTCCCTATGTGTGTTTCTTTTATTGGTTAATGAATAAAGAAGCTGCTCTCAGCCAATGGCTTAACAGGATATAGTCAGACTGGGAGAGATGTATATAGAGAGAGAGTAGACGGAGTCAAAGAGATGCCATGTAGCCACCAGAGGGGGAAGACATGAGTTGCCAGCTGGAACCTTGCCGGTAGGTCAGAAGCCTCATGGTAAAATATAAAATAATTGAAGTGGGTTAATTCTAGATGTAAGAGGTAGCTAACAATACACTTAAGTGATTGGCCAAGCAATGATTTAAATAATATAGTTCCTGTGCGATTATTTCAGGGCTTAGCTGCCGGGAACGAACAAGCAGCTTCTGCTACATTTTCGTCTCCTCTTCCTCAACTCTCTCCCCTTATAGAGGAGGGGATGCCCTTCTATTTAGGGCTGAGCGTCTTCGGTCTCTTTGTTTGTTTGCTTGAGTCACGGTCTTACTCTGTGGCCTCAGCAGCCTGGAACTCACAGGGCTGCATGCCTCTGCCTCCCAGGTGTGGAGGCCTTTTATTCTCTGAGCTTTTACGCTTAGTCAATTATCAAACTTTTCTTCCCTGAACTGCTAACTCCTGAAGGAAGCTACTTACTGCAGTGAGCAGCGAGGACTAGCATTTCTTGAATTGAACATAAATGATTTTACTGAATAAGAGAAAACTCTCTAAGAAACAAAAAGCTGTGACCTGGCTTTGTCAAAGCTGTGCTCTCAATATGGGGAATCTCTCTACCGGGTTTTGTCTGTTATTTTTAGAGTTGAATGTTATTATAAAAGAGAAAACTAGTAAAGGCTTTACAATGTACACAGTGCTTTTCTGTTCGTTGTTCAGTAAGTTGCATCTTACCAGCCTTGGAATGAAACATTAGCACTCTAGAGAGAGCGGCTTGGGTTTGCTCAAGTGCTACAATATTTCCACTGCATGAACAGATCCCAGACTCGTGGCAGGCACACAAGGAATGGTGGTTAAATTAAGTACAAATGAACCAATCACTCAAAGTATTACATAACCAATTCTATTGCATCCTTTGCTCTCTGTTGTCCCTCACCTAAAGCTTCCTGGGCTAATCCATCGTAATCACACGGGTGCTAGTTAAAACACAGACCCAGAGTTCCACGTTTGCTGTGATAACAGGATTCTCCAGAGAAGCAGAACAATGAAAGGGTGTAGAGCCAGCAAATCGAAGCCACGCACGGAAAGCCGCCAGAGTAGAAACTGAAGAAAGAGCTGCCTCTGAAGGATAGTTCCAGCAAACTGGAAAATCAGGGGGGTATCTACGCTGCATTCAGAAGGTCAAATTTCTTCTCTTCCCCAAAGCTCAGATCCTGCTCCAGGGGTCCTAATCGAATGGATCTGACTGGATCAGAGCAGCCTGCCCACATCACGGAAAATCCGCTTACTCAGAGTCTACTAATCGAAATGTTGACCACATCTAAAAATATCTCTGCAGCAGGATCTGCAGATGGTCTCCAGTTTGCAACGGTTCTGTTTCTCTGCTTCAAGATGGTGTGGGAGGTCGCATTCAGTAGAAGGGAAGCACTTTGGTTGTTTTCTAGACTAGCACTGCAGAGCACACACAGTTAGCATCCTGGTGCTGTGCTGCAGCTCTCGGATAGTCGATGTGTACAGAGCAAAGAGTGGTTTTGCCTCTCAGTGTTGGAGGTACAGACAGACTCGCTTGGCCCCAAGACTCTGGGCCTGCGGTGAAGCAGCCTATGATGGGAGGGTCGTGAGGCAGAACAAAATGCTCACTTTTTCAGCCAGGATACAAGAGTGATAAGGAAGAGATGGCAGGGTCCCATCCCAATCTCAAAGTCATTTCTTCAGCGACCTAAGGCTCACCTACAGGTCCCAACTCCAAAAGGTTCTACCAGCTCCAACGAATGCCTCCCGGGGATCAAGCCTTTAATGCATGCATCTTGATAGGATATTTAGGATCCAAACTGTAGCACAACACAATACTGTCCCAAATTCCAAGCATACACCAAATGCCAGGTGTCGCTAGACCACAGTGATTGGTGGATCAGGTCTGTTGAATAAATGGTTTCCAGCTCGCAAGAGGTCCACCAGGGTAGAGCTCCATTCTAAACTGAGCAGCAGATGGAGAGCCGTGTTTGTCCAGACAGCCGGTCGCCATGGTCTGCTAAGGCAGCATGGGCCTGGAAGATGGCTCAGCAGGTAAAAGCAGCAGCAGCAAGCCTCACCACCTGAGTTCAGTCCCTGGGACCCACGTCAAGGAAAAAGTCAGCTCCACAAAGTTGTCCTCTGGCCTCTACAGGTGAGCTGTGCACCTACATACACATCTCACATTACACACAAACTTTCTTTCTTTCTTTCTTTCTTTCTTTCTTTCTTTCTTTCTTTAAGAACAAATCAGTGAGATGGCCCAGTGGATAAAAAGGGACTTACCTGATGGTCTGAGTTTGATCTTGGAACCCACACAAAGATAAAAGAAGAGAACCAATCCCTAATGTTGTCCCATGGCCTGAACACACACACACACACACACACACACACGCACGCACACACACACGCACGCACGTGCACACACACAAATAATAATTAGAAATAATTATTAAAGACAGAATTACCTGTCATCAATCACAGAAACCCCTCTAGAAAGCTTGCTTAAAATGCAGTAAGTCTAGAGGTGGGACCCAGGAATCTGCCTCTTTAAAACACATGACGGGTAATTCTACTTTAAGTATTCCATGTAATTACAGCTATAGCACAGAGGGGGGGGTTCGCATAACTCTTTGTGGTTTTTAAAGAGCCTGTTATCCATATTCTAGAGTTTGAGGGTTGTGGCATGAAGTACAGCCCAGCATGACAGAAAGACAGACATTAGAAAAATGAATGTGCCAGTTGCTCTTTGAATAGAGAGAAATTAAAACAGGAATTCTCTAAACAGATACTGACGAAGAAAAGGGGAGCTCCGAGGTAGCAGTTGCGGAAGGAGGCAGACTCCACTCCTCAGGTTGCAGGAACACAGAGAAGCAACTGGAATTATTTTAGAATTCGAGGCCGGGAGCCTGTAATAGAGACATCACGGAGTGAAGACCCAGACCCTAATGAAATGTACTGGTTGGATAACACTGGTGGCATCCGCGCTGGGAGGGAGAGAGGGACCTGTTTTTAAGACAAAGAGCATTTTCTGCCTAGAACTACAATATAGCCCTGCGGGGCGGAGGGGCGATGCCATGAAGCTGATTCACAGCACAGGGAGACACTGCCAACATGAATAATCACCTCCATTTCTGGGACAACAGTCTTAGGAACAAGGAGACTGGACTAGATAGACATGAAGGACCAAGGCTCTTCCTTCTCCATTCCTTCAGGCTCCTTCTACTGCCCTCTACTGGCAGAACCAAGCAAGGCTCCAACGGGAAAAGCAAAGCAGAAGGGCGTTGGTAGTTCCAGCAATCAGTGTGAAGCAGAAACCTTGCCCAAAAAACAAGCCTCTGGCGTCGTCGCTGAGGGAACCCATCCCAGTGCTGCCCAGATGAAACAGCAGCAGCGGACGGAGGACGGACAACCTGGACCCCCTCTTTCCTTAGACATTGCATCTCCCGTTTTCACGCAAGTCTTGCCAGATCTTCGGTCCAGTGGTCCGGAGTGTAGATCAACTCTTTGTACTAAAAATAGGGTGAATTTAAATAAATTTGTGTGTATGTTATGGTCTGGATGGAGACA
This sequence comes from Bramus lutescens, assembly GCA_001685075.1. Classification (NCBI taxonomy): domain Eukaryota; kingdom Metazoa; phylum Chordata; class Mammalia; order Rodentia; family Cricetidae; genus Bramus; species Bramus lutescens. The sequence goes on from LOEQ01000007.1 coordinate 89,275, forward strand.
CAGAAAAGCCTGGAAACATGCTAGAAGAGTTGACCTTCAGAGGGGCTTCCCAGACAGGTAGCATCCATACAATCTAGGAATTCCCAAGCCTACTAAATCAGAAACTCCACGGCACAGCTTAGCAGCCAGTGTGCTGGCTAAGTAGCCTGCCATGTTTGCGACTGTGTGTCAGGAGCATAATTCATCTCTCCCTGAAGGGAGCCCTCCTTGCTGCAAGGTTCATACATGTATCTTCCCTGGTTTTCATGTGCACCCATTGTCAAAATCCTACAAAAAAAAAAAAAGACTAAGCATCACAAGCAGAGACTAAATTATAAATATAAAAGTGTTCCCTCTCCTTTGGCACATGTAATCATCTTTCCTGTTTGTACGTGCAATCATTTTCCATGCCGGGCCTATAGTACAATGACCCATTTTTTTAAGTTACTGTTACTTACTCGATTTTTATTAATAAGCACTGATGAAGTCCTTTCTGGTTCCCAGAGCAGTGCTACCCTTCAGGACACTTTAAAGTGAGCCGAGAAAATTCCGTTATTACACATGGATGTAAGAGAATCAGCTTCCTTGAATTAGAGTCCTGCCAGGCCGCAACCTACAACCTGATTTGGAAAGACTGCATGCGATAGCATGCTTCTGTCTCCAGCTCTCCGTGTTGTTTTCTGTGTTAGCATTTTTTCTATGTGGTTGTGCAAAAGGAACAGGGTCTAAGGGAGGGAAAAAATCTAGTCCTTAAAAGAGATACTCAATCAGACTTGGAGCCTTGGGGCCCAGGGCTTGATAGGGCACACAGACATATTTTGGTGAACTCTTATGTAGCTGTTCTTTGCTTGTTTGGTTTAAGTCTAAAGGATTAAGGCAATAATCTCACTGTCTCTTGACTGTTTATTCGGGAGTGGGAAGGGCTAAAATCAAGAGCTTGCGTTTTCTGGAATTTTTATAAAGGTTTTTACTACAATGTTAAGGATACTTTCGGTCTTGGATTTCTTGTTTATTTATTATTTAATGTCTTTATTTATTCTCTGAAGACTGCATACCATATATTTCAATCGTGTTCACCTTCTACTCTTCCCCCAAACTCCCTGAGACCTGCCTCCACAACCTCACCCCTCTTTTTAGCTGTGTAAATATTCCCTCAGCTCCCATCTGTGCTACCCAGACACTCCTGGGTTTGAGACCATCCTAGCCTTAAAGAAAACTGACCCTCCCTCCCCTAGGGGCTGTTTAGTGACGGTAACTTCTTACTTAGGTGTGGGGCTCATGACCTTCTCCCCTCTCCCTTGTCTTGTCTTTACTATTTTCCAACGTTTCAAAATTGGGAAGTTCCACATGGAAGTCCAGATTCTGGGTGGTTTAGATTTGCTTGTTGTTTTATTTGGTCCAGAAACACTGGGTATGCATTTTCCCTCAATAAACACAGAGCTCAGAAAAACTGCTCACTTAGAGGAACATGGACATAGCAAGTTTCTGGAATCCCTTTCTGTCACTCTTCACTGACACACAACACACGATGGCTGCCACACATCCTGGTAGAAGGGCTTCCAGATGGGAAGGAGGGTGTCTCATTTATTGCAAGATGGGCCACGAAACGATGTATAGCTCCATAGACCAGGCTCGCCCTAGCCTTCTTCCCTAGGTGACTCCCACCCTCTGTGAAGGAGCAACTCACTCATGGGAACCCTGGTCTCTCATGTCCTGACCAGCTCCCTCCCACCTGCCCTCCTTCTCTTTGCTGTTAGAACACTGTACAAAGTTTGAAAACCTTATAAAAAATGTGTATAAATTAAAATTCAAAGACCCCTTTAACCCTGGGACGACTTGAAGCTAGCGTCCAGCCTGTCTCCACGCTTTCATCCCCACTCACTCTTTAGTAGCCAGCTGTAGTCCAGCTTCTATGTCCAGAATTCCACTGAAATTGGAGCTAATGATGTAGATGGCCCCTTATTATTAAATCTAATGAACATTGTTCTTTCTATTTGTCTAGGCCCTATCAGACTTCTGAAACAGTAACAGGATTTCAAAAGTCAGCTTGGGTTCCGGGCTCTGCTCTGAGCTTTCCCAGGAGTCTTGTGGAGTGGTGATCTTTGCTACAACCTTGGCATGACAGCCCATGATTGTCTCCACCACACAGGAGTCTTGTGCAGTAGCGATCTTTGCTACAACCTTTGCATGACAGCCCATGATTGTCTCCACCACACAGGAGTCTTGTGCAGTAGTGATCTTTCCTACAACCTTGGCATGACAGCCCATGATTGTCTTCACCACACAGGAGTCTTGTGGAGTAGCGATCTTTGCTACAACCTTGGCATGACAGCCCATGATTGTCTTCACCACACAGGAGTCTTGTGCAGTAGCGATCTTTGCTACAACCTTGGCATGACAGCCCATGATTGTCTTCACCACACAGGAGTCTTGTGGAGTAGCGATCTTTGCTACAACGTTGGCATGACAGCCCGTGATTGTCTTCACCACACACAGCACCATAATTCCCACTCATGGATCCATCTTCACTGGTGACAGAGACTCCGTCTCCCTTATAGACACAAATCACACCATTATAGAGGCTGGTCCATGGCGGATGTTTATAAACTCTAAGGAAATGGAAGGGTGACTGAGTGGGGGAAATAAGAATTAGCTTTTAAAGTCGAAGAAACAGAAGCAACCAAAAGGCTTACAAAAGTTTGTTTGTGGCCTCTCAAATATTAGCTTTATCCATTATTACATATTACATATTACACAGGACTGGGACAAACGTGTCCCTCTCTTGGTTTCTCACTAGAAGTTAACGGGAGTTGAAGTTAATAATGTCCTTCAGCGTTTACTGGCCTTTTTAAAGAGAGCGTCCCCAACGGTTTTACAGCTCCAGTTACACGGTGGAGGAAGGAAAAGTCCTCCAGTTGGCAGCCCCGACACTTGGGGCAAGAGAGGCACCCTAAAGGAGTAGAAAGATGAGAATGAAACAAGGGTGTCCCCAAAGCCCTTTAAGAAGTCATTTGTGGGGTCACAGAAGCAACAATGCAGAGCAGCCAGGAGTGGAGTGGACACGCTAGTCCACTGTCTTCTCGACCTCTCTGGGCGTGTCTGGATGGTTCCATTACTGACAGTAAGCATTTGCTGGGCAGCCTCATTCAAAGCAATATCCACTCCCTCTACCTCCACTGTGATTTTTCTGCCACACTAGTGACATTTAGCAGGATTCAAAAACAAGAAAATTATAATGTTCACAGATATGGAGCTTGATTTCCACTGTCTCTTAGATACTCCAAGAGAAGGCTTAATTGTCCATTAGGTTTGTATGCTGTAGCTTAGGCTAGAAACTAGTAGGCATTTGCTATCTTCAAGAGGCAACAAGAAGAGTTAAGCTCATCCCTTTGCCCCTGTGAGCTTCAGAGCTGGCGTAAGCCTCCCGGCTACCTGAGCCAGCTGCCTCCGCACCGGTTCCAAGCTTGCAAATGCTTCCTTGAGTTCCCCAAGGCCGTGCGCCTCCTCAACACACTCAGGGACAGAGACCAGGGAAGTCAATGAGTGTGTTCACACGAGATTCTGCCATCCTGAGTACTGGCTATTGCTCTGGCCCTGCTCTCCCTCAGTTCAGATGTCACCTTATCTGCCGTGTGCTAGGAGTGCGGTCTCGCTCAAACTCGTCCCCGCGATATTTTCTCAGAGTAACGCACACTATCTCTGCAGCACACATTTACGTTGGGCATTTTCTGGATGTAATTACCCTTTGCGACTAATAAAATAAGATGTAATTATAGGTGTACTGTGAGCTGCGCCACTTTACATTTAGGCTGATATGTTTGCGGCTGTGCGGAATTCCAGATCTGAGTGCTGTTTATTGCTTTAAGCCACACATGTTATTTCTGGAGATGGTGTGGCTCAGGAGCAGAGAAGTCTGGGGCAGCCTGATCACACTCCTTTAGGGGCCCCTCTGCCTTTTGGGGGGCTGGGAGCTCTCGGTGCACTTTTGACCTCCTGAACAGCTTGCGCCACACAATCCAACCCAAGCAGGGCCCCCCAGTTGCTGCTCTGAATGCAGTCTGTAGCCTGACTTTACGGCGAGGTGCAGAGACTCGCACGAAGGGAATAAATAAGTTTCCGGAAAGAGCCCGCTTAGACTTGCAGTTGGCAGGAATCTCTACAGAACATGGCTGCCTTTTCTACAATGACCATGGACTATTAACAACCAAAAAGAAGGGGGTAGTTTGGAAGAAGAAAGAAATCAGCAGGATTGAGGGGGACAAGAGAGGGTAGCAAGGGGTGAATATGATCAAAATACATTGTGTGCAAGTTTGAGAATGCCATGACGAAAGCCATTAATATGTGTAACTATCATATGCAAAGAAAAGCAGAAAAAGAAACAGAAAAATGTTTAGTTGCTGTGTGTGATTCTCCCATGGACTCTGGGAGATTTCAAAGGAGATTAGCTTCAACTTCCTAAACAAGGTCTCCCTAAAGGCTGTTCTTGAACCTCAGTATAAAATAAGAAAGAGGGGGAAAATACATTGACTAATATGAACTGATCAGAAAATAGACAACGGAAGGTCTCACCTTGAGCTCCTCTTGACTGACATGTTAGAAGCTACAAGAAGTAGCCTCAGTAGTCACCTCTCAGAAACCATAGAGATTGGTTCCAGAATGTCCATACATGCTCAAATCCAACAGTGTTCTCAGGGCTCCTCCATAAGATGGGGTTGTAGCTGTGTATGACCTATGCATATGTTCCCATATACTTTAAATGGCACTCAGAATGTTTAATGCAGTGTGAATTCTATGTACACAGTTATTAAACCATTATTGCTTAGGCAATTATGATGAAAAAATACAACTTTCAAATATTTCCCATTCACAGCTGTTATATCTAAGGATGCAGAATGCCAGGCTATAGAAAGCCAGTTATGCACACAGGTCTGTCAAGGAGGGATTCAGTTCTCGTGAATACTCATAGCTTGCCACATGAGATCTTCTAGCCAAGCAAAGTAATCTCAGGGCTTTTTAGCAAACGAACAAACTCAAACTAATACTTCAGTCCACACACACACAAAGGAAGTCAGAAGCTCTGCCCCAACACATGGTCCTCCTCATTGGCTGAACCTGGGGATGGTTGAGACATTTGAATGGAAACAGCCAGAAAGAAAAGGAAAGCTTGTTGGAGAACCATCCAGGGTGCTCCTCAGCCTGAAGAACTCAGGGACAGAGCGTGGGATGGAGCAGTTCGTCCACTGTCCCCAAGTGACAGTAACAAAGAAGCCAGGGGCCGTGCGACCGGGCACCTTGTGGTGGTAAGTGATGTGAGGATGCAGGTTGTTGACGGTGTGGAGACCAGAAGTGGCTCCTACAATAGGAAGTTCTAGAAAAATTTCCAATTAGGGGCATAGATAAGTTGAGTGTTAGAAGCGTAGGCCCTAGCCTCAAATAGCCTCTGGCAGGGATATCAGCAATGCTATTCGCATGCTCTAGGGCATACACCATACTCAGGTGCCCTGATTCCCTCCCTACACAGCAAACAGAGGCAGAAGAGTGGTTGTCACAGAGAGTGATAAGTATTAAATAGACTTAGTCTACTCAGTACACAACATAAGACAGGAAGCCAGCTGTCAAAATTACAATTTGCTTATGATTTTTTTCAAGCAGAAAAAATAATAGCATCAAAGTTGACTCAATCAAACGTTGGAGGCAGAGTTACAAAACACAAAGGTTAGAATGAGAGGAAGGACTGGGGGATTGTAGCAAGAGCAGATGTTCCTTTCTAGTTTCTTCCCCAGAATGCCTTGCAAGCTGTCCTGGCGGGTGACGAAGCTATAGAAGGAGACTCTAGGCAAGGCTCCTCAATGACTAGGGAGCAGTCATAACCCCACAGGCAGGTGAGACAGCTCCTGTGTAATCAATGTAGATCCCTAGATTTGCTAAATAGGAATTCATTCCACATCTACCACATGCCAAGCACACTGAGAAGTGTCCCCGGTCCAGCTCTATATGAAACCCCTCTTCCTCCTTTCTCACACTGTATGATCCTGGTTAGCACAGCCAAGCACCATACAGGTAGGATGGCAATAATGAAAGTACCATGGTAACAGCTTCTTTGTGACCATGATAAACACCGGACCTAAACAACATGGGGAAGGAAGAGTTTACTTCAGTTTAGTGTTTATAGTTTACCATCAGAGGAAGTCAAGGCAGGACCTGAAGCAGAGACCATGGAGGAACACAGCTTACTGACTTGCTCTCTATGGTTTGCTCAGCCTGATTTCTTAGACCACTAGGACCACCTGCCTGGGACGGGAAGGATGGTGGCCCTGCCTACAGTAGGTTGGTTGTCTCAAAGTTATTTAGCCTGTCTTCTTCATTGTGTATACCCTAAGATCCTGCATATAATGGCAGGACTTACTTAACATGTTCAAAATCATCTTCAATTAGCTCAAATATTTTTGAGAAAGTAAAGAATCTAAACATACATGTGTGTGTGTATACACACATAAGTATTCTAGATACATAATTATGCATGCAGTTATATATATATACTTATGAATAAATTCTTGTTCCCTCTAATACTTTTGATAAAGCAAAGCAGTATATAATCACAAAGAATGAAACCAATTTTTGATTCTCTATTGAAGTGTTAATTTCCTAATAACAATCCCTACCATCTTTTTTATCCATTAGATTTACTAATAAGAGTATTCTCCCTAAAGATAACTCTCAACAAAGAATTTTGCAAATGGCCACTGAGCATACTGAAAGATGTCAAAATTACTGGTGAGGCAAACTAGAGCCATGCAGATGAGCCCTACAGTGCAATACCATTTCCTGTCCTGTAGCTGGTTTAAAGAAAAGATCAATAGCAGCAAGAGTTGGCAAGTACACTAGCTACTTTTCTGTGGCCGTGGAAGAACACAACCAAAAGCATCTTGTGGAAGAAGGCAGGGTCCACGAGGCCAGGGAAGGAAGGGCAGCGGGTCGCCTGAGCAGAGCTGAGAGATCACATCTCCAGTCACACACAGAGTAGAGAGTGACTCACAAGTGAAACGAGGCTATCAATGCTTACAACCCATGCACAAGCATAAACTCCCCTAGCAGTACCACCTACTGGGGACCCAGGGTTCAAATGTCTGAGTTCATGGGGGGCATCTCTCCTTCAAACCACCGCAACCCTCTGGAAAAACTGAAACCCTTTCTTTTTGCTTTTGACAGGCCTATAAAATGGTGTCATCATTTCTATAAACAATTTAGAGTAACACTTCAAAAAGTTGGCCATAAAGCTGTCACTTCACCTAGCAATTCTGTTCTTGTGTCTGTATCCAATAGAAATGTATGTATGCCTATACTTACGGATGCTTAACTCTACAAAACAGCAAACATCTATATCCATGCTTTCTTACCCACACTACAGAGTCAAAAGCTGATGAATAGACAAACTATGGTATATGCAGACAATAAAATGTTAAAAATGCATAAAATCAGTGAAGGACTGATACATGCTCTAGCATTGATTAACGCTGAAACATATAATAGGCACAACAGACCACATATTCTATTTTTCCTTTGATGTGAATTATCCAAAACCAGTTAAATCTACAGAAGCAGAAAGGAAATCAGCGGCTGAAGGGAGGGGATGGTGGTTCAAAGACATTGGGCTTCTTCTGAAGATACGGAGATGTTTCAAACAGATCGTGGTATAATGGTTGCTCAACCAGTGTGCACGCTAAAACCACTGGAGTTCTTGTTTGCAGCGAGTGAACTGTTTGGTATATGATTTGTTTCAGCGAAAAGTGTCACAAAAAATAGTATCCCCAATGTGCCTGTCGTGTACATGCTTGTCTACAGGGAAAGGCGAGTGAGAAGGAAGAAAGGCAAGGGTGGATTCCGCTTGCTTTCTGCTTCCCTTAGTTACTCTTCCAGGAAACAAGTCAAGAAAGGAAGGCATGCAGCACCTGTCTTAGTTATGATTTCTCTGATGTCAGAGAAACACCATGACCAAGAGACAGTTTGGGAGGCAAGTGTTGGTCCTACACTTCCGTGAAGGAAGTCAGGGCAGGAACTCAAAGAGGGCAGGAACCTGGAGGCAGGACATGGAGGTACTGCTTCCTGGCTTGTGACATCATGGCTTGCTCAGTCTGCTTTCTTATAGTACCCAGGACCACCAGCCCAGGGTAGCACCACAACAGTCGGCAGGGCCCTCCCCATCAATCACTAATTAGTAAAATGCCCTACAGCCTTGTCTACAGCCGGATCGAACGGAGGCATTTTCTTAACTAAGGTTCCCTCCTCTCGGATGACTATATTTTGTGTCAAGTGGACATAAGTTCAGCCAACATCACACCCATCGAGGGAACTATAAATTCAGCCAATTATAGTTCCTTTTTATTCCTCCTCTTGGGATAAACCCTTGCACTGGATTTTAAGTTAAGTGCTAATATCTTGGTTAGTTTACTGAGTTTTGGTTTATACTTTTCAAAGGGGGATGGTGTCAAGGGCACAAAAAAAATACATCTGATCTAATTTATCAAATATTGAGAAAAGGAATCTATAAGAAAGGATTTATCCTGCTGTAAGATCTCATTTGAAAATCCATCTTCCCACTTGCGGAATGCAGAGGCAGGTAACTATGCACACCTGAACTTCTTCCTAATTCCAGAATACTAAGGCTGCATCATAGAATTAAAGACATAAAATATAGACATAAATGTATGAAAAGAGTCCAATATTTTAATTCAGGAAACTGAATTAAAATTGCAGTGAGAGACTGTGGTGATATTTTGTTTGTGGTCTAACAAATACAGCTTGCCTGAAGATCAGAGTGCAGAGCTAAGCCACTAGTTGGCCATAGAGGCCAGACAGTGGTGGCGCACACCTTTAATCCCAGCACTCGGGAAACAGAATCAGATAGATCTTTGAGTTCAAGGCCACTCTGGGCTACCCAAGACTGATTCGGTCTAAAAGAGAAAGAGAGGCAGTGGGAACTCTTTCCAGCACTAGGGAGGTGGAGACCGGAAGGAATATGGCTGCGGAAGAGAGGGATTTAAGGCGGGAAAAGAGAGGAGCTTAAAGCATTCAGTCTGAGCCTTCTGTCCGAGGATTCCCAGGGACAGGATCGCCCCTTTGGTCTGCGGATTCAGTAGAAGCAAGAACCAGGGGATGGTTGTTCTGCTTCTCTGATCGTCAGCATTAACCCCTGTATCTGACTCTGGGTTTTTATCATTAAGACCAGCTAGAATTCACACAACAAGATACTATGTAGCTCCAATTTTAATAGTAATTATCAAAATATTACAAATGCTGGAAAGAATGTGGGAAAGAGCAATACTTTTATACACAGTTGACAGAGAAGTAAATTAGTCTGCCCGTTCTAGAGAAAAGCATGGAGGTTCTTTCAAACACTGGAATTATGCATGTTCCAGCTGCACTACTTCTGAGCACATATCCAAAGGAATGAGATCTTCATGTCAAAGCAGTGCCTATAACCACAGGCGGTGGGGCTGAGGGGCCGTCATGGAGGACCCAGAGGCTCCCAGCCTGTCCGAAGGAGGCATGGGAAATCTGGGGTTGCAGGAGGTGGTGGGACCTGGAGGGACTGGAAGATACAGAGATGCTCATTTGCACCATGTGGTTTGTAATGTGGTGGAAAACCCTGCCAACATTTACTCTGTTTACCAGCAGGAGAGTGGCCAGTTCTAGAAAATGACATGGTACCTTTCAATTGTTTCTTCAGAGGAATGGGATGCATGCTGTCTCCGTGACTTCCTTGGTGCCTACGAACTGCAACATGACTGGCTGTGGACTCCATACAAAGACACTGAGAAGCAAGATGCTAAAATTGACATGAAGAACAAGCTGCCAAGCCAGCCTGTGGCTTTGCCACCATGCACTGAACCCACCTTCCGGTGTGGCCGAGGGTGGCTCCGAGCAGCAGCGCTCATGACAAAAGCTCACCACGACCACCTCCTTGGGGGGTGGGGGTGTGCTCATGAGCACTGTGGGTTTTCCGATCAACCATGAACCTCTGGGAATGTGACACTGGTGAATGCAGGTGCTATGTTTGCTGTCATTTGGGACGGTGGGAAATCGCAGAACTCCTGTGGATCTTCTTGGGCCCACCGATGCCTGGTCCCTCAGTTTCAAAGGCTTGGCTGGTGGTTTCCTTCACCTCAACACCGGAGTCTAACTGGAGGCTGTGCTTTAGTTTCCCAGCCTCCCAGACCTGAATAATCATACAGAAACTATAGTAATTACAATATTGTTTAGGCTATTAGCTCAGGCTTCTTATTAACTCACTCTTACATCTTAAATTAACCCATTTCTATTAATCTGTGTATCTTCATGAGGTTGTGGTAAGGTTCTGTTTTGGCCTCTCTCTCCTTCAGTAGCTATGTGGCATCCCCCTGACTCCGCCTACTCCCTCTATGCATCTCTTCCAGTCTGGCTCTATTCTGCCCTGCTATAGGTCAAAGCAGCTTCTTTATTAACCAACAGTAATAAAACATATTCACAGCATACAGAGGGAAATCCCACATGACTGGAGAAGAAGGAACCTTCTTCCCACAGCATGGTGGTGGGGCTGGTTATTTCTCAAGAGGAACCGTTTTTTCTATCTTTTGTATCAGGTTGGTGTTGGTGCCATGCCAATTTAAGGTTGATTCAGGAATCCCAACATTGCCTACAGAGAATTAAAAAAAAATAGGAGTACTTATGTAACATGAAAGGGCCAGCTTGTTGGGGTTTCTGCCCTGCCCAGTTCCCCACAGCTGGCAAGCCCCAAAGAAAAT
>LOEQ01000007.1:126641-137065 GCA_001685075.1 Bramus lutescens
GAGTTTGGACATGGTCTCTATTTGTAGTCCTGGCTGTCCTGGAGCTCGTTATGTGAAGCAGGCTAGCCTCGCAGAGACCTGCCTGACTGCCCCCGCCTGCTGGAATACAAGCTGTGTACGCCATCAGCTCCTTTAGGTCCTTCGTGACTCACCCAAACTACTGGAAACTTCTCCCGCTGCTTCCAATCTTGCTCTGGCCCCCCAGAGATTCTGATTCCTGTCTGCCTCAGTCATCACAGACACCACCACAGCAGCAGCAGCCATGGTCCCTAACATCAGAGACTCTGCAATACACTTATTCCTGTTTCATCATGTATAATTTGATAAGAAGATCTTCCTTTAATGTCTCCGTGGCTATTAGTCCTGAAATAGGAATTTTCACGTGCTAATTATTTCTTCATTCCCATCTTCCTCACATACAGAGTTTGCCGGAGCCTTTTCAGATGGTTCCTCACGCCTTTTTAAAAAACAGAAAGCAAATTTAAATCGAATTGAATTAAGAGATAGAATAATGCAAATGCCATAAGCAAAATAAATTGCTCCAATACAAGTAACGTCCTTCAACTACAAACATGTACCACCAACACTGCTAACTGCACGGTGAGACGCTTCCCTCACTAGGGGTGTGAGTCACACACCTTCCTGGCTTAAAAAATATCCCAGTAAGTCCTTAATTCTGAACCCATATAAGCTTATTCTATGGATTTAACCTGTCCATCTTTGGGAAGGTTCTCATCGGCCTTACAACTGCTGAAGCGCAAAGCAAATGAGAAAGGATTAAATGATCGCGATAGTCGCTTTTCCCGGAAAATGTAAAAGCTCCCTCTGCCCTCTACCTGCCGTGTTTTGATGCCCACGTTTTCTGCCATTCCTGGAGCTGTTACTTTTCGTTGCAGTGGGAAAAGGGTATGATGAGGAGCAATATAAAGAAGAAGTGGTTTGTTTTGACTTGTGGTTTGTCCTGGTAGTTGTTTTGTTTTGTTTGTGTTTGCTTGCTTGTTTTTGTCAACTAGACACATGCTAGAGTAATTTGGAAAAGGGAACTTCAATTAAAAACCTTCCCCAACCAGACAGGACTATGAGCAGACCTATGGGGCATTTTCTTAGTTAATGATTGGTATGGGAGGTCCCATCTCAATATGAGCAATGCCATTCCTGGGCAAGGGATCCTGGGTACCATGAAGAGTAGGCTGAGCAAGCCAGGAGCCAAGCAGCGAGCAGCGCTCCTCCATGGCCTCTGAATCAGTTCATGCCTCCAGGTCCCTGGCTAGATTTCCTGCCCTGAGCTCCCTGGCTAATGGACTGCAAGCCAGGTGAAACAAACCCTCCCCACCCCCAGGTTGCTTCTGGTCGTGGTGTTTTATCTCAACAATAGAGACCCTAACTAAGACATAGTTCCAGAGGGGGGATCCATAATGGTGGGGGAGGCACAGAAATGGATAGCTATAAGAGAAACCTGAGATCCATGTTAAACTTCTAACATGAAGCAGAGAGAGAAACCTGGAAGTGGGGCAAGGCTATAAACTCACACAACCCATCCCCAATGGCATACTTTCTCCAACAAGGCTGTACCTCCACGGCCACCCCAAACAGAGCCACCAACAGGACAAGTATTTAAACAAGTATGCATGAGGCTGTGGGAGACAGATCTCATTCAAACCACTGTTTTGCAAAGTTCTAGAGCTTCTTGGGGCCTCGTAGACTCATTTTTCACTAATAGTGTCTAGTAACTTGAATTCAAGTTCTGAAATCAGAGAGAGAGAGAGAGAGAGAGAGAGAGAGAGAGAGAGAGAGAGAGAATTACATCTGCAGCTAAAAAAGACAGCTATGGAACTAGAATTACCAAGATCATCAAAAGCTGTAATCATCCCAGCAAGTTTTCTTTCTTTAGGAGAATTTCATCACTCTGCCTGGATTTTAACAGATAGCATCAGACCAAGCCAGAGTTTGAAAGAATGCTTGGCTCCTGGAGGGCTGAGCATACAGGAGCCCTTTATTTGAGGGTAGTCAGAGTGCTGCTTAAGAAATGGGCTCCAGAACTCAGCCACTCAGGATGTAGGCAACACCAACCCACTGGATCAGATGGTTGACTAGTTTTTATCAAGTTTAAAGGTTGTTCTAGGACATAACGAAAACCAGAGTGGATAAGTTTGTCTTCACTACTTCTCTACATTGCAGAAACCAAATTATTTCATTGGAAAAACAGGACTGACATGTAACTTAGTTAGTGGTAAAATGCTTGTCCAGTATGTACAAGACACCATGTTTTGTCCACACACACGCACACGCACACACACACACACACACACACGAGGCAAGCAAAAGTGATACCTAAATATGATGTGTCATACTCTGTGTAACATAAGGTGTGTTTGAGGTGTTTCTATTTTAGTTCATTTGAGATTTGGTTTTTAGGGCCATAGAAAATAACTTCTAAATCTACAATTATCATAAGTAAACAGCCCACAAAGCTTTTTAAAAAAATAATAACCTAAACCAGACTTTCATTTCAACTAAAAAGTTCCCAGGGGACTGCACTTCACATCTGAGACCCTGATTTAGCTAAAAGATTTATAAGGACACATGCAGAAATATAAGACCCTATTGGGTGATGAACCAGGTCTGAAGCATAATTATGCTTCTCTCTGCTCTCCATTCTGCTGGAAATTGCTCCCAGGAGCCTGGGGGTGAGGTGGTTAGCAAGGAACAACATAAACGCTTCACATAATATGAGCACCTGGGTCCCCTTCCCACCGGCCAGCCCAGTCTAAAGGCCATGAGAAGACAGCACAAAGCACTGCTGATATTAAATTAATGGGATATTTACTCCGTTTGGAACCAGGGTCAATGATTTGTCAAAGACCTTAGGGCCAGCTGTAGTTTGATCTGTCTGTGTGTTGAAATTGCTATCCGGTGGGCCTGTCTTAAGAACATTGTCCCAAACAAAAATCTATGCACCCCAGTAAGATGTGTGCTACATAGAGTCCAGGAACAGAAACTGAGATTTTTCTTATAAAAAATATGAATGGTTAATAATTTGCTAAAATTTCTCAGAAGTGTAAAAACCATACTGGGAGGCCCGAGTTTTGCAGCCTATTCCTTTTGAAAATGTTCCCAGATCTTCCATTCATGGGACAGAGTGGAGATGTCTGTTCTTCCACTCCCAGGAGAGACCCACTGGTCCTTACAGGCCTCTTCTGGGTACAGGGGTGGCGAGCATTTCTGTTGCCTTTGTTACCATCATAATTTAATCATCATAGCGCTAAACCTGATCATCTAGAGGTCTCTAATCTTCTGGACAAACGGTCAGAATCTCTAGAACACAAGGGTTATATGTCAGGGTTCAGTCTCATAAGGAAAGCAATATTTAAAAGGACAATTATAGGGGGAAAAAACATGTGCTTGTTTCTCTTGAAGACAATGTAGCCACAACCAGCACCAGCCACATACACTCGCCTCTGCTTAAGACAACTGCACGGCTGAGTGGCGCAAGCTCTGAACAGTCTAAGACCACAGTCAGGAAGCCAGACTCAGGAGCTCCTGAGTCATCACTGACAGGTAAAACTCAGCTCTGAACTTCAGCTTGCAGCAATATGAGTCTTCTACTGCTCAATAAAATCCCATTGCACCCAAGAGTTTGCAGAGACATCAAACGAGCAATGCAAAGAAATAGCTATAAAGGAGCATGCCACGTTGAATACAAGCATTCTAGAGTATACAGCCCATGTATGAGTCACAAATACGCGTGGCAATATTTGTCTGCACAGAACAGAAGAGCAGTTCATTGAGTCATGTAGGGTGAACCTGTTGGCTTGGTCAGCTGTCTGGAATGATCTACCTCTAGCTGGTTGGAAATGAGGACTCATCATAGTAGAGTTGGCAGTGAGTTCCCATGTGACTGCCTTTCCAATGCCGTGGAAACTTACTGGGTATTACTGGGAAGAATGAAATTCTAAGCCAGGACTTGCACAGATATCCCTGGTGTGGTCACATATTCAGCCCATGGAGCATGTGTAGCTCATCTTGATTTCAAATAGCAGAAAGGCCCAAGTATCAAGACACCATCCTGAATCTATTCTCTCTCTCTTGTCCGACTCTTTTGGGTCTAGTTCTGCTTAGCTTTTAAACAAAGATCCCTAGACATAGAGGGATGCCTTGTAGATTGCTTCATTATGAAGGCACATGGTACCAAATAAATACATTCATACTCCAGGCTAGACACAGACAGACACAGTCAGAAAGGAAGGATTCCTGCCTCAAGGGGTCCATGAGGTGTTTCTAAGGCTTTGAGTGATTCTGCTTTTGAAACACACACACACACAGAGAGAGAGAGAGAGAGAGAGAGAGAGAGAGAGAGAACCCTCTTTTACAGAGAGGGAGGAAGGGAGAGAGGTCAACTTTAAAAACTAGATCCTACTGTCAGACACAGTGGTGCACCCTTTAATTCCAGTACTAGGGAAGCAGAGGCAGGCAGATCTCTGAATTTGAGACCAGCCTGGTTGACATAGGGGGTTTCAGGACAGCAAGAGCTACATAGTGAGACCCTGTCTTGAAAAAAAAAAACTAGATAAGTAAATAAATAGAAAAATAAAAAAGCTAACAAGGAAGCAAATGAACAAACAAGTGAGGTCCCTAGGGCCTTAGGAGTAGGGAACATGTATTATTGAAAAATGGACTGTTCCAAAATGAAGTGATAGAGGGGAGACTCCATTCACCTACCCTTTTCTCCCCTTAAGGAAACACAAGCCACTCTGATGAAAACAGGAGAAGTCCGTGTTACGGGTATATTTGCTAACACTGCATAAAGACTTCCAGGCAGAGAGAGGAACTCAGGGTTAGACCCTGGTGCAGCAGGAGACTCCAGTGAGACAGAGAGGTAGTGAGGTCTACAGAGTGGAAGAGAGGTAAAGAGCCACGTGACAGAACATAGATTAGTAGAATCAGGTTAATTTAAGTTATAAGAGCTTGTTAGGAACAAGCCTAAGTTAAAAGTCAAGCTTTCAGAATTAACAATAAGTTTTTGTGTCATTATTTGGGGGGTAGCAATCCTAAGAAAGACTGACTACATTTGGCATTCAGTGTGGGGTCTCGCCCACGTATCCAAACACAGGGGCTGAGAAAGCTGACAAAAGACACAGACAGGAGCTGTTGCTCCTTTAAGAAACCCCACCATGCAGCTGAGTACTTGAATAGTGTGTTACTAGACAGAATGAGAAACTAAGCAGAAATGCCACAGCACAAATTCCACAACTTCCCACAGCTGTGGCAGGCAAGCAAGGCTCCCAGCTAGTACCCATGCGTGTAAGGCTTGGTTCTCAGGAACCCAAAGGAGGTGGGGCCGGCCACCAGCACATTGTGCTAAGCAGAGAGACATGGTGGGTAACCTAGCAGTTTACGGTTTGGCTCATGCAGTCAAAAAAAAAAAAACCCACTGCAGACATGCAGAAGAAAAGACCAGGTCCAGGCAGGAAAAACCTTAAAACAGGTAAAGTATGCTTGGAGCTTGGATATGTGTTTAGGTGCCTAAAGAAAGAAAAGAAAATAGGTATGGACAGTCATAGAGAAGAATAACTGGCTTAAAAATAATAATGTCTTTAAAGAAAGAGTAAAATAATATAAAAATAAGTAAGCCACATAAAGTTGGATACTGTATGTTGCTTTGTTGACTTTAAATTTTCTGAATGCTGATGAGTGAACAGCAACTGTTGCTGAGTGACATTGGATCATAGAGAAAAAAGCTAAATTAAACCAGCCTATTGCAGTTTAAGGATGTCTTAACTTCAGAATGGAAGTCAGGAAATATGCCGCATTGGGAGAGAGGTTATACCTTTGTTTCCACGGGAAACAAAAAGCTATGAATTCATTCAAAATTAATAAAGACCATATTTGACTGGGGAAAACCTTCTGAAAAGCTGCAGACATGAAGAAAGAAACCAAGGAAAACTACAGGACAGGTGGCATGTAAGCTGATGTAAGCTGAGCCCTCTACATGGGAACAGCTCTGAGACTGGAGGAGACATGATAAATCTTGTTGGCTACAGAGTTCTCATGACTTATTATTACATGTCATCCTTTCATATGGCCTGGATACAGATTTATATTACAGTTTGGATCTATGGTCCAAACAGACTAATAAAATTGACAGATGTCTTTTACATGCTTAGACATAGAACAAAAAATCATCCCCAAAGTTGCGAGTATGGGGGAGCTGTCTCCACTGCTGGTCTGTAGCCATGTTGGTGGGGGAGAGATACACTCCTTACCCCTTGCCCCTTACCACCTACAACAGAGCTGAGCCTCCCCTTTACCAGCTGCAGCACTTGGGGACAACAGGCCCTGTTCCTTACTTGGCACAAAAGTAAAGCTGACCCTGTTGGCAGAGGCACGGCTGAGATATCTCTGAGGGTGTGAGAGCAGGGTAGCTGGCCACACAGCCCTCATCTGCCATGTAGTGATGAGCATGAAGGAAAGATTCCATCCCCACGCCCTTGCCCCGCCACCTGTGGTGGGAAAGGGAGCTGACTTTCCCTGACCAGCTGCAGCACTCAGGAAAGAGCTGGACCCTGTCTGCAGAGGTGTGGGTGAGGTAGCCCTGATGCTCTCTGCTGCCTCCACTACTCATCTGTCATGTGACAGAATGGGTGGGGGAGAGATGTCTCCTACCCATCAACCCCTGGGGCAGGTGGGAGAGCGAGGAGAGCAAGCCCTGAGGTCATAAGAACAGGAGAGCTGTCCCTACCCCTCATTAGCTGCTGCACTTTGTACAGTGGCTGCTACACCTCTGCTGGCCAACACAGGAGAGCGGGCAGTGGGAGAACTGACCCTGGGGATGTGAATGCAGGAGAACTGGCCCCACCCCTTACTAGCCAGGGCAACACTGGAGAGCTCACCCTGGTGGTGAAGACATGGGAAAGCCATGGTTACGTGCTGGTCCACCCACCCTGACATCTGCTCATCTGTGATCTACTGGAGTTTGGGAGGGCAGTCCTGTGGACCCAGGGTTGCAGGATCTCCACAACACAGGGCAGCAACGGGATGCCCAGGAAGAGTTATGGTAAGGGTCCAGAATGGATGGTCTAACAGAGACTAGGGGCCTTGAAACAAACCAAAGTTGCTTTACAATGAACACCTGCTTGTAAAGCTAGGTGGATAAAGGAATTTAATGCGTGACTCACTGAGTCACACTGAAGCTGCCGTGATAAGATTTTTCCCTTTCTTGCTTTTGTATTCCTTTTATCTCTTAAATTCTATTTTGTTTTATTTGGTGGGAGGTTACTGGGGCAGAGGGCAATGGGAGGGGACAGGAGATTAGTGGGATTGGGATACATGATGTGAAAGACACAAAGAATAAATAAAAAAGAAAATGTTTTAAGACCTAAAAAGATACTTTTAGGATGGCAATACAAGTTATAAAAGAAAGTGGTTTTGGCACAAAACTTTGGACTTAGCAAGACAGGACAGATAATTAGTACTTTCTCTGAATTTGCCAAATACTAATGGGCTAGACATTGTAAATGTAATTTTTCCTGATAATTGTTTATTTTGCATATCACTTTTACTGTGTTAGAGTGAAAACCTTTCCTTCTTATTTAGACAAAGAGTGGAAATGTTGCAGAATATTTGTTTACACAGCATAAAGATGTTTCTATGCTTTGCCTCACCTGCCTAAAGCACATCATTGGTTTAATAAAGAGCTGAATGGCCAAAAACTAGGCGGGAGAGAATAAGATGAACTTCTGGGCAGACAGAGTAACTCAGGGTTAGAGTCTGGCCTGGCAGGAGACTCCGGCTAGACACAGTGAGTTGGACACGCAGAATGGAGGAGAGGGAAAGTCATGTGACAGAACATAGATGAACAGAAGTAAATTAATTTAAGTTATAAGAGCTAGTTGGGGACCAGCCTAAGCTAAAGGCCAAGTTAAATAATTAATAATAAGTTTCTGGGTCATTATTTGGGGGCTGGCAGTCCAAAGAGAGTCCGACAAGAAGAATCTACTGCAAGTCAGAACATCTAGGAATGCTCGACTTCACAGCACCAGCCTTCCTACGCTTTCGTTGGCTGCCTCCCTCCTCAATTTGCTCGTCATCCTGACGGCCATGACGATGCTCAGCATTCCCCCCAATGCCTTCAGAGGCACAACCCAGAGGAAAGTGGAGTTTTGGTGCTCAGTACGCCTGATAGATACAGACAGCGAGAGTGGACATTTGTGTGTCAGGACCACGTGGTCGCCGACACTGGAGTCCCTTGATTGAATGAATTCAGCTACGAATCAGTTCTTCCACTAGCCTCCTGGTGTCCATGGTCACTTTTCATTCTACTGACTCTCAGCCTGAATTCCTGTAACCAGAAGGGCTGATTAGTCCTTAGTTAGCTTTAAAACCATTGAAACGAAATGATGTAGTTATCTGTGAGGGTCTCCACAAATGCTGTGGCTAGCAGGTAAGAAAGAAATCCAATTCAGCACAGCTTAGTTAGCCAATGTTGGTTCAACCTTCTAGAGCTTGACCCAGGCAGTTTATTTTAGGCATATTTCAGTACCATACAATTTTTGGAAAAAAAAAGTTTCCTGTTAACAATTATCATAATCCCATGTGCACAATAAAGCTTAAGGCGTCTTAGGGCCTAGGGAGGACCAGGCAGAGGTCACCAAGCTATAAAGAAGGTGTGATACTCCCTAAGGAAAGGTTCTATTGACTGAGAATGCTCAAGATAATGACGTAGGGAGGAAGAGTCTGGGATAAACATGACAGTTTGGGGGCTTTGGGAACAGTCTGGCCCTGCAGACAGCACACAGCATACCAGACTATGGATAGCGTCCACTCCCAGCCTCCTGGGTAGAAAACAGGTACACACCTCTTCCCTTGAGGAGTCTTTACAGCCTTGGTTCCTCTCCTGCTTACCCGTGAGCACAGAGACCTTGTGACCTCTGTATCATCCATACTCTTGAGACACTCTCCGGCTATCCTTAGGGGTTGTGATTTGTATGTTTTCATAGTCTGACACTTGGTTTACTTGAGCAATATAAGCCAAATCACAAAATCTAAAAATCAGAATGCTGCTTGTGATCACAAAATAATCTAACTACTCACACTACGCCCTGTCTGGTTAAACTGGCATGTGTTTAATTTATTATATGAAATAGTGGCTTCATTGTATTTTCATATGTATATAATTCAGCTTTGTTCATATTCAACTCCATTACCCTCCTCTCTACCCCTTCCATCCTTCCCTCAAATAACCCCTTCTTCTTTCAAATACAGAGAGAGAGAGAGAGAGAGAGAGAGAGGCTCTATATGGTATATACACAATAGATAAGGTACATATGTAAGGTATATATATGTGTATAATATATATAATCCAATATATAAGAAAAATATGTGAGATTTGTCGGTCTGAGTATCTTAGGGTTTCTACTGCTGTGAAGAAACACCATGACCACAGCAACTCATGTAAAGGTAAACATTTAGTTGGAATTGGCTTATAGTTTTCAGAGGTTTAGTCCATTATCATCATAGCCAGAACCATGACAGGATGCAGGCAGACATCGTACTGGAGAAAGAGCTGAAAGTTCTACATCTGGATCCACAGACGGCAGAAAGAGAATGCCACACTGGGTGTGGTTTGAGCATCAGAGACCTCAACACCCACCCACAGTAACACACTTCCTCCAACAAGGCCACAGTTCCTAATCGTGCCATTCCCTATAGGCCTATGGAGCCATTTTTATTCAAACTACCACACTGAGTCTGACTTATTTTGCATAAAATGGTGTTCTCCAATTCCACCCATTGTATCTTCACACTTCTTTACCATTGACTAGCTCCCTTTTTTACACATACCATATTTTCTTTAACCCTCCATCTTTGATAGGTGTTTGTGAATAGTGCAGCATAGACATGGCTTTGCAAGAGGCTCTATGGTACCCTGACTTAGGTTCCTCTAGAGAAAAGGCTACGACTGGCTGAGCTGGATCCTATAATGGTGGTAATGGTGGCTTTAGCTTCCACAGTGGCTTAGTTTCCATCCCTGTCTTGGTTCCTCTCCTCCAGCATTTGCTGCCTGCTTTCTTGCTCATAAGGCCACAATATAGTTTCAATGTGCATGTCCCTGACAGCTAAGAATGCTTGGCATCCTTTATAGATATGTTGTCTGTTGGTATTTCTTTTTATAACTGTCTTTTTGTTTTATTCCTCACTTTTTGAATGGATGATTTGGGAATTTGATGGTTTTTTTGGTTCTTTATAGAGTCTAGATATTAATCCCTTCTCAGATGTACATTGGCAAAGATTTTTCTCCTTTTCTATAGGCTGTCTCTTCACACAATGAATTGTTCCCTTGGCTGTGCAGAAGCTTTCCTTAAAAAAAAAAATTATTTATTTATTTATTTATTTATTATGTATACAATATTCTGTCTGTGTGCATG
>LOEQ01000007.1:175500-209512 GCA_001685075.1 Bramus lutescens
AATTGAGAGCTGAAATCAACAAAATAGAAACAAAGAAAACAATACAAAAAAATCCATGAGAAAAAGAGTTGGTTCTTCAAGAAAATCAACAAAATAGACTAACTTTTATCCAAACTAACCAAAAAGCAAAGAAAGAAAATCCAAATTAACAAAATCAGAAATAAAAAGGGGGATATAACAACAGATACAGAGGAAATCCAGAGAATTATTAGGTCACATTTCAAAAACCTGTACTCCACAAAATTGGAAAGCCTAAAGGAAATGGCTAATTTTCTGGATAAATATCACTTACCAAAGTTAAATCAAGACCAGATAAGCAAATTAAATAGACCTATAACTGCTAAAGAAATAGAAACAGTCATCAGAAGCCTCCCAAACAAACAAACAAACAAAGCCCAGGACCAGATGGTTTCAGCTCAGAATTCTACAAGATTTTAAAAGAAGAACTAACACCAATACTCCTCATATTGTCCCACACATAGGCACGCTATTACTTGAGAATGTCTACGTTCCTAGAACTTGGCACCTGAGCCCAGCTGCTGCGACTTCCTTCGAGGCCCCACCTGTGGAAGCCATGGTATAGACGTCCGTCCGTATCAGCACTTCACTAACCACCTGTTCCTTGACATCATAGTCATGGAGAGCCTCGCTCTTTCGTCTAAGGGAACGCCTCGTGCCTCTCACAGAAGCGCACATTCCTGTAGAGTCCATTTGAGCTGAAAATCCTATGAGTTGGAAATCCTAGTCTTAACCACATCAGAATTGCCTGCACTATTCAAAGAAAGTGAAGAGGAGAATGTGTGGCTAATACTGCGTTCTCTTTGCCTTCTCTTCTCCGCTCTCGTCAGGAATCTCAGCTTTTGAACGGTATCTTCTAACACAGCTGGTCTGGGAAATAAGCTGTTGGAAGATTGTTTGTCTGCTGCTGGTGGTAAAGGTTTTAACTAACTGGAGGCAGTCTTTGGTGGAGTCTATTCTGGGAATGTCGGCTCTCCAGTTCAATTGCAAGGATATAGTTTCTGCACAGTAATGCCTCCTTACCTAGAAGGCACAGCAAGAGCCCCCAAAGAAACCCAACTTCTAGTTAGCTCTGACTCTAAAGCCTTGAACTTAGAGATGGTGCTTGTTTGCAGGCATCTTTCCAGGCACCATCAGCCAGACGGTTTTCAGGAGTGCTGGATTTACAAGCTGTATCCCTGCAGCTAAAGGGGCGCTTGCCCACAAGAGGCCGTTCCCTACAATCTTGACTGATTTGCCAAAACAAAAGTACAGGAATTGAAGACACATCTGGTTTTCTGACCTAGGAGAAGAATCAAATATTTGTTAATAGTGACCTGATTGCTGGTGTTTTGTTGTGTTTTCTGTTTTCTATAAGCAAATTGTTTTATAACTGCTTTCATCCTAACTGATGCCAGTGCTAGAGAGCATTACTGTTTTTCCTAGTTTGGGTGTCTCATGTAAAGTTTTAAAATACATGTTGAGAAAATAAAGAAATTTTAATAAGTGTTCTTTTATGTTTTCTAGCTCTCCAAGCTCTCCACAGATGAAACATGGAAGTAAGTTATTAGTATTTTTATGGCTGCTTTTATTAACAATAAGATTCTCCTCTTAACAGCTTGAGAGACTGGAAGAAGTCATTGTTGTACTGTGAATGTCCTAAGAGAGTGAGAAAAATATAACATCCATGTATGTGACATGGATGCTTTAGACCCAAAGAGTGTGGATTTTATGTGTCTTCTCCCATGTGACCCATGCAGTACCACCAAGTTAGATTTGTGTGTCCTTAAAAATGTGGCACTATGAAGCTCTCATTTATTGTAGGCACAAGACACATCTGGTTTTCTTTACTCACTGTCTCTTCTGTGTTCTGGAACCTATAGTGGGGCCACTGGGTACTGTGAGCACCATATGAAAGAAATAAAAATGAAAAGCCCCTCCCTTTTTGCATTATAGTAATCAATTATGAATATATTCCTATTCAAAATAGGAAATACTTCTTACATATGTACACTAATTTATGCTGTTCAAAATATTTCCAGATAGGTTGACCCACCTGAGATGCATTTTCATTACATATATGGGGGCATGTGGTGGGGTGTGTACATAGGTGTAAACACACATACACACACACAGATTACTATCCTAAGGCAGATTTTGTCTTCTATTATAGAAGTTCCATTTTAGATTGATGATGAATCCATGTGTGTCCTATGTCCTTCCCACATGGCCCATGTGAAAAAACATTCATTTCTCATCTTCTGGGATCAGCTTCCAACAGATCCATGTAACCTTACTCACGTTACTTCCCTGACATGCCTCCAGCTTCTTCCCTTGATAAGTGAAGGGTGTTCGTCCGCCTGTGTCCTTCCCAGGACTCATGTCCTAAGTCCATCTCCAAGCTCCACTCCACCAGGCTTGATCATCTCAGAACACTCAGTTCTATGCCTTATCCAGCAGGGGGCACCCCTGGGGTTTGGATGGGGCCCTTTCCTGAAGTTCTGGATACTTCAGGCTCTGCAGGATTGCTGCTGGAAAGGAGAGACCCCAAATGGCTGGCGCACCCCACCAGAATCTTTAGAAGGTCTCAGGTTTCTGACTGCAATACTAGCTAACTGAATGTGTAACCAGCCAGAGGTGGAGAGGAGCCTTCAGAAGATTCTGTGCCCCACTGCCACTGAAATCATGCTGTTCTATATTTCCGTTTTCTCTCCCATCATTGATTTGACTTTGGGTGGGTCTGTCTGTCTGTCTGTCTGTCTGTCTGTCTGTCTGTCTGTCTGTCTGTCTGTCCGTCTGTCCATCCGTCCGTGTCTCTCTCTCTCTCCCCTTTTTTCTCTCCTTCTCACCACCACACTGTCTCTCTGTCTCTCCCTCACCCCTTTGAATCAGTGGTTCCCAATCTTGACTACCCTGAAAATCATGTGAGGATTTTTAAATTACCGACACTTTAGCCATTATGCAATCTATACATGATGTAACTATCACACGGTATTCCATTAAATATTATGCAGCCCATACATGTATGTAAATGTCACACTGTATCCCATTAAAATGCAATTCATTTTATGCAGCCATTAAAAATAAATGTATCATAATTAAATTTTTAAAAATAAATTTGTTTTCTGGAAATCTGCATTATTTTGCTAGGGCTGCCTTAATAAAATAACACAGATGGGATGGTTGAAGCAGCAAGCACAGATTCCCTGGTATCTCTAGAGGCTGAGGTGCCGAGATCAAAGCGTTGTCAAGTCTGGGCTGATGACTGGAGGTGACAGGGGTCACATCTCAGATGCAGGAACTCTGGGTAGGGGTTGGGCTTTCTGTGTGCGATTCAGCTCTCAGTGTTTGTCATTTGTCACTTAATCGATCTGGAATGCAGTTTGGACACCAGGACTTGTGAAAACTTCCTAATCATCCTAATTCACAGCCAAGGTCAAGAGCACTTTCTCTAGAGTCTCCTCAAGGTCACTCACCAGATGGCATGCTACTTTAGTGGTGTTATCTGTCACAGTGCAAAGGAGTGTCCAACTAAAACTGAAGGCCATTTCTCATCTGTTCTGTTCGAGAAAATACTTATGCCTGTTTTTCTCCCTTTATCGGCTGTATTAATATAACAGTTTATGCAGCCCACTCTGTAGCTATCAGTTCCCGGTCAGGCAAGATCACCGTCTCTGGCATAGGCGCCCTCTATCTGCAGGGAAGCTTTTTGTTCAAAGATAGGAGAATTTAAAGTCAATTCATGAGTTCTTTTAATAGCCTACGTATCATGAGTTACTAAGAAATTATTGCAAAGGAGACAGATGACATTCTCAGGGTTATAAGACCAACTGGACAGGCCCTAAGTCTTCTCTACCTTAGTTGGTCTCTTCAATGAAAAGACAAGACAGAGAGGTCAAAGTCACACATGATAGCAAGGGACTGGGAGCAGGGGTGTTGCCTTTGCTGCTTCTTCCCCCACTCTCAAAGGAAAGGAAGAAACCAAGAAGAACTCTGGGCAAAGCTTACGACCACCTGCACTTGAAATCCTCATTTCCCTCTGAGCCAGGGTGCTGGTGATGTTTTGCCAGGCAGGCAAAGACGAGGGCCCTTTTCACGGCCTGTTTGTTGGTTGCAACCTGAATCAGGAGAAGAGGCTTCCGATGCACTGGGGCCATGAGGCCATGCACCTGGAGATGATCTTGATCTCCTTCTCTGCCCCGAGTGCCGTGCAGGTGATGTTGGTGCAGTGGAGACACAGGCAGGGCCACGCTTACAACATGAGCACCGTGGGCCTGTCAGCTAGACAGTCCTCCTGGCTGCCACAGTCCTCCTCTGTGGCCCCTGTGGACTAGGGCTGCACTGGCTTAGATCAGTGTTTCCCAGCCAAGGACACTTTTGCTCTGCCGAGGTTCCTGGCAGTGTCTGGAAAGGCTTCTAATTGTCAAGACCTGTCTAAGGGGACAATGTGGAGGAAGAGGGGCTGCTCTTTGGGTCCAGTGGGAAGAAGCCAGGATGTTGGTAAACTTCCACCATGCAGGCCAGCTCCTGTAGGAGGAAGACACTTGTTTGTCCCAGCCGCCTAGAACCAAAATAACCACACAGAAACTGTATTAATTAAAACACTGCTTGGCCCATTAGCTCTAACTTCTTATTGGCTAACTCTTACATATTAATTTAACCCAATTCTATTCATCTGCATATCACCATGAGGTCGTGGCCCACCAGCAAAGTTTCAGCACATCTATCTCCAACAGCTCCATGGTGTCTCTCTGACTCTGCCTTTCTTTCTCCCAGCATTCAGCCTAGCTTTCCCCGCCTACCTAAGTTCTGCCCTGCTATAGGTCCAAAGCAGTTTCTTTGTTTATTAACGGCAATCACAGAACACAGAGGAGACTCACACATCAAGCTCCTACACCAAAAGTTACCTAGCCCAAATGTCTCTAAAGCCAAGGTGAGAAGCCCTGGCTTAACTACCATTTTCCCCTTCGTACATGGAAAATATCTGCCCCAAAGCCTAGAAAATGAGGTTCAGAGTAGCAGAAATCAAAAGTTGAAGCTGTTTCCTGTCATTTTGTCATTGAAGGTGAGTAATAGTGATGGATGTTGCCAGCAATCATCTTGCCACAAATAGTTTGCATTTCCATGGATATGTGCAACCCCGGATATCCTTTCCGCAGACCAATCCCACGGGGGCGTGTCCACCAAACTTCACCGTCCCTGTACCCTGTGGTGCAGAAATCCCTGGGCAGCTTTGTCCAGTCAGATTGCCAGGCCTCACTGCCAACATTTCTGATCCAGCTGGAACCACAATCACAGGTGCTTCTGGTGTTGACTTTCCTGAGACCATACTTGGAAAATCCGGCTTTACATTCAAATGTGGGCTACGTGCAGAGGCAGAGCAAGAGGCTCAGGTCTGTGGGAAGGAGCCTTGCACTGCTTGTGATAAAGGCTCCCTGTGAAAAAGAAAGGCTTGGCTTAGACCCATATTTTACTTTGTTTTCCCACCGCAAACGTTGTTTCCTGTGTAGTCTGGAGCTTAGAGGAGTTTTTTTTGGTAGAGTATTTAAGTTTTAGCAATGTTTTTAATATTTTAATGAGAAAAGAGAATCTTGCTTTGCTTTTTAAATAGATCCATCAAAATAGTATGTCGTCATTATCTTGTCAATTAAAAAAACAACCCACCTCCTTGGCTGCTGGTAGATTACCCATGCTCCTGAGAGTGCCTTTACACTCATGACGGTATGGGCAGCACTAAGTGAACACAGTGGGTTTGGGGTTTTGCCTTTTCTTTTAAATAAAGGGCCTGAAATGGGGGTATGGGAGGAGACTTGGAGGTGTTATGAGGGGTGGAGAGAGTATTGTATACCTCTGTGAACTTCTCAAGAACAAATAAAAACATAATAACAAAAAACCTTTTTAAATAACCAAAGCCACCCCTTATATTGCATGTGAGTTAGTTTTAAATAGATGAAACTAGAATCGAATATCACTCGTCTCTGCTGTCTGCCTCACAGAAAACTCCTGTGAGTGTATCTTGTCCCCGACCCCAGGTAAAATGGAAAAGCCTAAGATAGAACATCCGAATCCTCATGGAGAAAAAGGAGCCTGGGGACCCAAGAAATCACTCGGTGCTCAAGTCCTTCTTTGTTCTTTTTAATTCTTAAACATTTGTTTATTTTATGTGTTGTGAGTGTTTTCCTGCATGTATGTATGAACATCACATGATTGCAGTGTCCATAGAGGCCAGAAAAAGGCATTGTACCCCTGGAACTGGAGTTGTGGCTGGATGTGAGCCACCTTGTGGGTGCTGGAAACTGAACCTGGGAACTCGGCCAAAACAAGTCCTCTGAACCACGGAGCCCTCGCTCCATCTTTTCTCCATATTGGACAACTATCTCCGAATTAGATATCCAGGATGATTTTGTTTCTGCAGTAATAGAGTTACTATTATAGTGATAGTATTATAGTAATAGGGTTACTATTATATTAATAACATTATAGTAATAGGGTTTTTTGCAGTTGGGTCTCTGCCCTTGGAAGGAACATGTCATAGGAGCCTCCTGTCTGTTACCCTGCTTCCTTTGACAGTCTTATCTGTTGGGTTTTGTGGTGGCAGATGCCGAGCACTCTATCCTGATGTTTAAACACACACAAGCAGCTCCCGCATCAGCTCTGAGAGCGTATGTCACTGATACAGCAAGCATGGAGCCTTACTGATGTCAGGACCCGGTAACGCTGCCCAACATCAGCATCTCTCTGGAGACTGTGTCCCCAGGCGTGTCTGGCCCTCTCTAGCTAACGACACATTGGGTCCAGGTGGGCTTTGCAAGCCTGTTGTCTCGGCAGCAGCTCTGGGTTGTCTTCTCTCATTCACATTGCTGACTTGGACACTGAGACGCCTGTGCTTTGAGATGACTGTAGATCCCCTCAGTCACCCCACTTCTGCTCTCTACGGTTGAGGGATTCTGACCTCTCTCACAGCTCTCCTAGTTTATGGCAACCCAAAGGAGCTCTGAAGGTCCAAGGCTCACCGCAGAGATGACCAGGTGGCTGAGAGCATGGGCTCCCTTGCGACAATCCCGCCTTACTCTTCAGGAAGCTGGCAGGCTGGTAAAGAGGTTCTGACGGCCATCACTGCAGAGCCAGGTCTCTTAGTGGCCATAGGCTGTTGGGTTAACTTAGAAACTGAGGAGCCATCAGTCCCTTGATGGCATTGTCCCAAAGGAGCAAATCAAGCAGCTGTTTCCCCTGCATGTTTCCACTGCCACTCAGGGGACATTGGGTGGTGAAGCCTGACTTTCCCACATGTAGCCCAGGTTGCTCTGTGCTTTGCCTCCCTTCCTGGAAGCTCACCTCCAGAGCAGGTTGTCAAGACACTGGTGACATCTGCCACCACTGAAGCTGGACGTGCTTCATGAGGCTCCCACAGCTTGTTCAGACTCTGTTTTTTTTAAATTACATATTAAATGAAATATGTTGGGAAACCCAGGACTGAGTGTATTCCTCAAGTTATTATCTTGAAGCTATAGTTTAGTATCCTAAATAACTACGCAGACAGGGCCTAGCTAAATATTTTCCACGGACACCTGAGATCATGTGGTATCTGCCAGGGTTGTTGAGAGCCTTGAACTCATTTATAAGATTTCTGGAGTTTCTAGCTGTTTTCTGCAACACCATGTAACAGGGGGCTGTAATGCCTATAATATAATATAACAAAGGGCCATATAATCTACCCTGTAATATGATAAAGGGCCATATAGTAAAGTTTATTGCCATGATTTGCTGCTGTAATTACCACCAATATATTAGTAGTATATCAATATAGAGCATATGCAATTATAATTACTGTACTATCACATTATAATAAATATTATAATCATTTTAATAACTATATAAACTTCCAGAGTTACTATTATAGTGATAAGAGCCTTTTGAACATTAGTCCAGTTACATGTGGTGGTACTTACTTTTTAATACCTCTTTGTACAATGTAGCTCATAGAGATTAAACATAGTGACCAAAACTGTATAGTTAATTAGTTGTAAATAGAAGGCTAGAATCCAGCTTCCCTCGCTGGTCATTTGCTCTCACATCAAGAGCAAGCTCCTTAAATATCCCTGAGCCGTGGTTGTCTTCTCTATAATGCAGACACACAATTCTACAAGGATTTCTAGCGTGGAGATTGGATGGTTCAGAACCCTTAGTTGACTCTGCGTGTGCACAGCAGATGACGCTTCTATCTGACGTTCACGCACACATAAACATGCATGACTAAAGCCATCTGCGGATGGGAGGATTCTTCTCTGCACACTTCTGTGAACTGCAGTGACTCCCTGGCCACTAATATACCTTTTCCATTCGGGCATTTTGTTGTATTGTCTTTTTAAAAGCGATACACTTGGACATGTGTCCCGGCTCCCCACACCCTGCTACTCCGCCATGCTGGTTTGGAGAACAGTTCCCTGGGCTCATTTTGTGAGTGGTACTCGTTGGACCTGGCAGCAGGGTGATGAATGGACGACCACTGGCTTGCTCGGGAGTTGAAAGGCTCTAGCCATTCGTGTGCTCACGGCTCACGGCAAGCCTCATTTTCCTCGTGTTGTGCAAGTAAGTCAGAATAGACAGCCGTTTTCTACTCCAGCACATAAAAACTGTGAAAGCCATCACTCCCACCTCATAACGACAACCGAAAGAACCACACGAGCAAACTCAGCATGGAAAACAATTGAACCGGTCAGAGGCCTGAAGACACCGCCTAATCCCAGAGGCAGGTGAATAGGGAGTTCCCAGGTGAGGTCCACCCGCTCCCAGAAGCAGTGAGAAAACCTGGCACATAGCTAAGAAAATCTACAGGAGCTCTATGCAGACAACCCATAAGCTCTAAAATGAGGGAAAGATACCTCATGTTCAAATTACCTATTGTTGCGATGCTAAGTCTTCCCAGTTTGACCTGGAGGGTCAATAAAACCCAATCAAAATTCCAGCAAGTTCTTCTGTATATTGTACAAAAGTATTGCACAGTTTATATTAAAAGGTCAAGGCACCCGAATAACAAGTCCAGCACTGAAGGAGAATGGGATGAAAGGGTAGACACTGCTCAACTTCAAAACTGGCTAAAAAGCTCAGTCATCAGCAGGATGGTGTTCCCAAAAAGAGTAAACACGCAGTTATCGGTGAGGATGGACGGCCCCCTAACAAAACCACACAGAGCCACCCAAATCAAAGGGCAGATGTTTCAAAGGAGATCTAGACTGTCAATAAATGGTGATGGGTCAATTCAACTTCCTTATGCAAAATAAGTTAATCTGGATGCAAAACCAATAATTTCCATCAAAATCGAAATATTTATACTTAAATATAAAATACAAGACATTTATAAGACAATACAGGAAAAATATTTCAGTGCACTTGGATTTGGTGGCAAATTCTTAGGCCTGATGTCAAAAAACCCAAAGAATGAAAATATCAGTAATTTTTAATTTATGGAAATTTAAAGCTATCCTGTGAAAGATACTGTAAGGAAAGTGAAAACCAAATAATAAGCAGGTCTCAGGCTAAGAGAAAATATTTACAGTAACACATACTTGAAAATGAACTTGAATCCAAAATATATTTAAAATTCAACTATTAAAAAAGTAACTAATTTGGGGCTAGAAGATGACTCAGCTGTTGAGAACATTTACTGCTCTTACAGAGTCTGGTTCCTACTACCCAAATCAGGTGATTGACAACTGCCTTTAACCAGTTCTAATCCAAGGAATCTAGTGCCTTCTTCAGGCCTCTTTGGGCTCCTGCATGCCCATGGTGCACATAAGCTCATGCAGGCACATGAACGCGCACACGCACACACGATTTTTAAAATGTTTCTTGAAAAGCAACTAATTTAAAATGTAGCAAGCTATCTTGAAGGATGCCCGATCAGATGCGAAGATAGCAAGGGAGCATACGCAAAGACATACCTCACCCTCATCATCGCGTGTCAGAGGGGACCGCAAGATGGGAGGATAATAATACACAGATGCCAGCTATTAAAAGGGCCGAAGTACAAAAAACAGACAGTGTTCGATGCTGCTGAGAAGCAGGATCTCTCATTGCTGAGAAGGCAAAACTGGAAAGTCGTCTTTGGAACTATTTGGTAGTCTCCCACAGAGGCTGGTAATGGTTTTGCCACGTGAGCAACAATTATTCTACTGGGTGTTTACATGGTTGAGTTTTAAACCTGCACTCATTAAAGACTCTGATGCAAGTGTATGTGTGTGCATGTGTGGGATAGATAGATAGATAGATAGATAGATAGATAGATAGATAGATAGATAGACAGACAGACAGACACATACATACACACATAATTACATAGACAGATACATGGATATATATGTATGTATGTTTGTTTGTATGTATGTATGTATGTTTGTATGTATGTATGTTTGTATGTATGTATGTATGTTTGTATGTATGTATGTATGTATGTATGTATGTATCAGCTTTGTTCATAGACATCCAACTGAAAGCAACCCAGGTGCTCTTTAAGCTCGGAATAAATTAGCCAACTGACAAATCCATGCAACGAAATGCAACTATTCAGTGAAAACTAAGCTTCCAAGCCATGGAAAGACATGAAGAAACCCTGGTGAAGGGCTGCATATTGTATGGTTCTAATTATACGGAATATGCAGAAACATGAACCTACTGACTAAAACACTGAGTGGTCGCCAATACTTCAGAGGGAAGAGGGGAAATGAACAGATGGAATCAGTTGGGCATTTTTTTAAGATCAGTGAAATTTATCTGTGTTAGACTGTATTCATGAATACAAAACACGCCTTCGTCAAGTCCCATACAACTGTATGGTGCAGACAGTGGACCTTATAAGGTAGAAATTTGTAAAGATCAAATAAGACTGGGGATCCCGAGAAGAATGCAGACCGAAAAGGGAGCTGAGTGAACCGCAGATGTGGGGAACGGTACTGAAGGTAGGCAGTGGGAAAGCGTCCTTGCAAGTCGTATCAAAGATCAGCAGAGTCTAAAGACAAAGGCGTTGGAGAGTGCGCATGAGCACAGCACTCTAGTTGGTAAGATAGCCTCCCATATGAGCAGTGGTTAGCAGTCTGGCCCTACTCTGGAGGAGTATGTAGCTAGGTAAACAGGTTCAAATGGGAGCTGGGTTTCTTGATGCTTGTGTAGGAGTTTACACATACTGTGCAAGAGAAAGAAATGGGCAGAGAGATGTCTGCAGTTCAAGCCAAGATACTATCCGTTCTGTATGTTCTTTATACTCTGGCGGTGTCCTTATTTTTACAATGTTTTCTTCAAGCATAACTCAGTGTATGTACTTAAGAGGACAGAGAATTCTTTCCGAGCCAGGTGTAAGATGCATGCCTTTAATCCCAATACTGCAAAAGTAGAGGCCAAGAGTCTAGGAGTTCAAGGCCAGAGTCTGCTACATAACAAGTTTGAGAATACCATGGACTTTGTAAGACCCCGCCTTATACAAATCACACATGCGCAGAGAGAGAGAGAGAGACAGAGAGAGAGAGAGAGAGAGAGAGAGAAATTATGAAACTGTCATTTGTCAAAAGAGAGTATGCTCTGTGGTTTATAGGAGCTGCAGAATTTAGAGAAAGTTATTATAAATATGTAAAGCAAAGAAAATTTTCTACATCCAACACCCCTTCACGATAAAGGTGTTCGAGAGAACAGGGATACAAGGAGCATTCCTTAACATAATGAAAGCAATATGCAACAAACTGACAGCCATTATCAAATTAACTGGAGAGAAACTCAAAGTGATTCCACTAAAATCAGGAACAAGACAAGGCTGTTCACTCTCTCCATATTTATTCAATAAAGTATTCAAAGTTCCAGCTAAAACAATAAGACAACAAAAGGAGATCAAGGGGATACAAATTGGAAAGGAAGAAGTAAAACTTTTGCTATTTACAGATGATATGATAGCTTAAATAAGTGACCCCAAAAATATCTACCAGGAAACTCCTACAGCTGATTACACCTTCAGTAATGTGGCAGGATACAAGATTAACTCAAAACCAACAGTAGCCCCTCCTATCATTTGTATATATACAAATGATAAATGGGCTGAGAAAGGAATCAGAGAAAAACACCCTTTCCAAATAGTCACAAATTATATGAAATATCTTGGAATAACTCTAACCAAACAAGTGAAAGACCTGTATGACAAGAAATTTAAGTCTTTGAAGAATATATCAGAAAATGGGAAGATCTCCCATGCTCTTGGGTAGGTAGGATCGACATGGTAAAAATGGCAATCTTGCCAAAAGCAATCTACAGATTCATTGCAATCCCCATCAAAATTCCAACACAGTTCTTCACAAACCTCAAAAGAACAATGCTCAATTTCATATGAAAAAAAAAACCCAGGAGAGCTAAAACAATCCTGTATAATAGTGGAACTTCCAGGGGTATCACCATCCCTGACTTCAAGCTCTACTATAGAACTACAGCAACAACAAAAAAAAATGGCTTGGTACTGGCATAAAAACAGACACATGGATCAATGGAATTGAATTGAAGACCCTGACATTAATCCACACATCTATGAACACCTAATTTTTGTCAAAGACCCCAAATTGGTACAATGTGAAAAAGAAAGCATCTTCAACAAATGGTGCTGGCGTAAATGGATGTTCATATGTAGAAGAATGCAAATACTTCCATATCTGTCACAGTGCACAAAATTCAAGTTCAAGTGGATCAAAGGCCTCAACATAAATCAAGATACACTAACACTGATAGAAGAAAAAGTGAGAAGTAGCCTCAAGCACACTGCCACAGGAGACCACGCCTTAAATATAACACCAGTAGCACAGATACTGAGATCAACAATTAATAATGGGACATCTTGAAACTGAAAACTTCTGTAAGGCAAAGGATACAGTAAGTAAGACAAAAAAAGCAGCCTATGAAATAGGAAAAGATCTTCATCAACCCCACATCTGACAGAAGGCTGATCTCCAAAATATATAAACAACTCAAGAAATTAGACATCAAAATACCAAATAACCCATTTTAAAAATGGGATGCAGATCTAAACAGAGAATTCACAACAGAAAAATCTCAAATGCTCAAAAGACATTTAAGGAATTGCTCAACATCCTTAGTCATCAGGGAAACACCTGCCAGAATGGCTAAGATTGAAAACACTGATGACAGCTTATGTTGGAGAGGATGTGGACTCAAGGGGGACATTCCTCCATTGCTGGTGGGAGTGCAAACTTGTGAAGTCACTTTGGAAATCAGTATAGTGGTTTCTCAGGACATTGGGAAGCAATCTGCCTCAAGACCCAGCAATACAACTCTTAGGCATATGCTAAAAGGATAGTCAATCATACCACAAGGACACTTTTTCAACAATATTCATAGCAGCATTATTTGTAAAAGCCAGAACCTGGAAACAGCCTAGATGCCCCTCAACTGAAGAATGGATAAGGAAAATGTGATACCTTTACATAATGGAATATTACTCAGCAGTAAAAAAAAATGGCATCATGAAAACAGCAGGCAAATAGATGGAACTAGAAAAAAAATCATTCTGAGTGAGGTAACCCAAACCCAGAAAGACAAGCGTGACAGGTCATAAGAGGATATCAGATGTGTAGGAAAGAATAACCAGGCTACAATTCAAAGCCCCAGAGAAGCTAGGTAACAAGGAGGACCCTCAGAGCTGCATGGATTTCCCTGGGAAGGGGAAATAGATGAGAACTCCTGGGTAAACTGGGGGCGTGGGGGGAAGGGATGGTTGAGCTGGGGGAGGGACGGAGAGAGAGCAATGAAAGGAATATCTTGATAGAGGGAGCCATTGTGGGGTTAGGGAGAAACCTGGTACTAGGAAAAAACCCCAGGAATCCACAAGAATGACTCCAGCTAAGACCCTAGCAATAGTGGAGAGGGTGCCTGAACTGGCCTTCTCCTCTACTCAGATTGGTGACTCCCCTAATTATCAGAGTCTTCATCCAGTAACTGATGGAAGCAGATGCAGAGATCCACAGCCAATCTCAGGGAGTCCAATCAAAGAGAGGGAGGAGGAATTGCATGAGCAAGGGGAGTCAAGATCATGATGGGGAAACCTACAGAGACAGCTGACCTGAGTTCGTAAGACCTCATGGACTCTGGACCAAGTGCTGGGGAGCCTGCATGGGACCAAACTAGGCCCTCTGTCTGTGGGTGACATTTGTGTGGCTTGGTCTTTCTGTTGGTCTCCTGACAATGGGAGGAGGATTTATCCCTGGTGCATGAACTGACTTTCTGGAGCCCCATTCCCTATGGCAGGATACCTTGCTCAGTCTTGATGCAGTAGGGAGGGGCTTGGTCCTGCCTCAACTTGATACCAGGCTTTGTTGACTCCCCTTGGGAGGCCTTACCCTTTCTGGAGAGTGGATGAGGGGTGGAAGAGAGGTGGGGGGAATGGGAGGAGGGGAAGGAAGAGGAACTGTGGTTGGTATGTAACGTGAATAAAAAATTTAAAATTAAGAGAAAGAAAATGATCTCCTTGCCAAATAGGGTCTAAAAATATAATTAGCCAGCCTGTTTGATATCAGAAGGGGAGATGTGGAGTGGGGATCCCCTACTTTGCTTGGCTTACTACTATATGTAGAAGGCTCTACCCCCATTTTCAGCATGGCATAGATCGACCATTTGAAAGCTGGAATTTTTCTTTCCACCTGGTAATTTTTCTTCCCTCAAGTAATAATCTTGATGTAAAGTAGACATTGGCAGACCTTCAAGGTTAAAGCATTTCCGAGTGCTCTTAACAGCTCTTCATTAAAACATAAAACCTTTCAACACAATTATCTCTACCTGTTTAATGCAAGGCTATTTTTGTCTCATGAAGTAGGGAGATGTCTTCCCTGAAAAAGAATCCTTCAATGACTCCACAAACTAATAGAGCCTGAAAACTACCTACACAGAATTCAGGGTGCAGACACACCACTAACTTACCTCAATACAAAGGCAAATACTTTGTGGGAGACCAAAGTTTTGTCCTGTTTAAATCAAACTTCCTGCTTGCAACAGGCATGAAATACTAGAAATGGTTATTGTGCTAATAAATGCATGTGTCTACTCAAATCTTTTGAAAATGAAGCAAGATGCAAACACAGACACAGTTATGTACACACCATCACAGGATCTACACACAGACATAGTTATGTACACACTGTCACAGAATCTACACAGACATGGTTATGTGTGCACCATCACAGGATCTACACAGACATAGTTATGTGTGCACCATCACAGGATCTACACAGACATAGTTACATACACACCATCACGGGATCTACACAGACATAGTTATGTGTGCACTGTTACAGGATCTACACAGACATAGTTATGTACACACCATCATAGAATCTACACAGACATAGTTATGTGTGCACTGTTACAGGATCTACACAGACATAGTTATGTACACACCATCATAGAATCTACACAGACATAGTTATGTGTGCACTGTCAGGTTCTACACAGACATAATTCTATACATACTATTGAGGATCTACACAGACATAGTTGCATTGTCATTGCAGGATCTTCTTGAAGAGTTAAATGACAAAATCAACTCTCTGGATTTATTGGGAGACATAAATGTACGACTGCCCTTCTCAGGGTCCATCATCTGCCAGGATCTCACGCAATTTCTTGCTCAGATTTATGTCCACCCTGCCTGTAAGTGCCTTAGTGCTGACAGCATCAGTGTTTCTGGGAGGCATTTGTTTCTGTTTCTCTCCTTAAGTCTGAGCACCCTCCTGCCCTCCCTATATTGCCATCCACAATACAAGCAGTTGTGAACAGTGGAGGAATTGCTGTGCAAGGAACGCGAGCATCACACAACTTCTTTCTTTTAATACTCGTGGCCCATTTATCATTTTGTCCAATTAGACAAGTGAAATATAACCTTGACTTGATTTAATCTGTGATTCTTTCGCCCTTCACTTATGTGCATAACAACAAGAGAGAAAAAAACATGGTACCTTTGGGCAGCATCTGATCTGTCAGGAAATCCCTCGCGCTGTGGTTTGTGGATGGGAGAACACGGGTGATCCCATCCAGATGCTTGAGCTGCTCTCCACTAGGAATGCAGATGTGCATTCTCCTCGTCTGTCCAGATGGTGACCCCTCTGGCACTGTTCATATGTTCCGCATGCCAGGCTTCCTTATTTGCATGTGCACGCCTTGATCTCACGTAGTGCATGGGTTTATTCATGAGAAGCAGCATTCCTTCATTTCACATGTGGCAGTAGCTATTAAAAATGAGGAGTTTTAACTGCTCTGGAAATTGGTAAAGAATCTTTTAAATTGCTATGAATTATGATTCTCATTTTGAAACACCTCCTTGTAAAATTATTGAATTCATAATGCGAGTTTCTGCCTTTCTCTTGAGAAAATATGGCGCTGGATACACAATTTCAAGAGAGTTTCCAAACCAATATTTTCATATTTGCACACTATGATGTTGCCTTTCTCTGTTTTTATTTCTAATCTCTGAAACCTGTTTTCAAGAATTATGTCTGCCCATTGAATAGTGCTATTTGTTGTTTATTACATCCAGGCATTAAAAAAAAAAACAGAGAAAATTGGGGTCTTCTGGAAGTGGTTCCTTACTTTTAAAATTCATTTTTATTATTGCTAATTATGTGAAGTGGGGAAAATGCATGTGCATATTTGAGTCCCTAGGACACACTTATTGCCCATACAAAGGACCAGGTTAGGTTCCTAGCACTCTCGTGGTGGCTCAAGACCCTCTGTAACTCCAGTACCAGGAAATCTAACACCCACTTCAGACCTCCAAGGCACCATGCACACAAATGGTATACACACATATATACAGGCAAAATGCTCATGCATGTAAAATAATAAAAATAAATCTTTTTTAAAAATTAATTGAACAGACTCAGGTTTTAATTTTTTATATATTTCAGTTTTTCTTTTTTATCAATTTTTTTCATTTATTTCACATACGAACCACAGTTTCCCCTCCCTCCTCTCTTCCCATTCCCTACCCCCATTTCCCATCTACCCTTCTGTCTGCTCCTCCTCCTTTTAGAAAGGGGCAGGCCTCCCATGGGGATCAACAAAGTTTGGCTTATCAAGTTGAGGCAGGACCAAGCCTCTCCCCCTGCATCAAGGCTGGGTGAGACACCCCAGCATGGGGCATAGGTTCCGAAAACCCAGCTCATGCTTATGATCCCACTGCTAGGGGCCCCACAAACAAACCAAACTACACAACTGTCACAACATGTGGAGGGCCTAGGTTGGTCCTATGCAGGCTACTTATGTAACATGAGGTCCTGCTTTTGTGGGGGGGTTGTCCTGCCCAATTCCCACAGCTGGCAAGTCCCCAAAGAAAATCACACAGAGAGTGTACATTAGGTTATAAACTGATTGGCCTATTAGCTCATTATTCTTGTATATGTTAGCCACATGGCTCTGTACCGTTTTCAGCCTAGCAGGTCACATCTTGCTTCTTCCGTGATCTGTGCAGGACTGGGGAAAGAGCTTCCCTCTTCCCAGAATACTCTTGTTCTCATCACCCCACCTCTACTTCCTGTCTGGTTGACCCGCCTCTACTTCCTGCCTGGCCAATCAGCGTTTAGTTAAAATATGATTAACAGAATACAGACAATTCTCCCACACCATACTTAGCTGTCGGTCCAGAGTCCATGAGCTGCCACAAGCTCAGGTCAGTTGTCTGTGTGGCTATGTCCCCCATCTCAACCCCTCCCATTGCTCATACAATCCCTCCTCCCTCTCTTCAGCTGAACTCCCAGCGCTTGGCCCCAAGCTTGGCTGTGGGTCTCTGCATCTTAGGATAGTCACCAATCTGATTAGAGGAGAAGAATTTGGCCATGTTCCTTCTGCTGCTATCGTGTGCAACAATTTGCAGAGTATTGGTATTAGCTCTTCTTTGAAATTCTGATAGCATTCTGCACTGAAACCATCTGGCCCTGGGCTTTTTCCATTTTTTTAGGTTTTCTAGTTTTGTGGAGTGTGTGTTTTCAAAGTATGACCTAATGATTCTCGGTATTTCCTCAGTATCTGTTGGTATGTCTCCTTTTTGTTCCTGATTTGGATATGCTCTCTCTGCCTTTCATTAGTTTGTATAAGAGTTTGTCTATCTTATTGGTTTTCTCAAAGAATCAACTCGTTGTCTCATCGATTCTTTGTATTGTTCTTTTTTGTTTCTATTTTATTTATTTTTGCCCTGAGTTTGATTATTTCCTGCCATCTAGTCCTCTTGGAAGAGTTTGTGTCCTTTGGTTCTAGAGCTTTTAAGTGTGCTGTTAACCTGCCAGTGTGAAATTTCTTCAAAATCTTTATGTAGGCACTTAGTGCTTTGAATTTTCCTCTTAGCACTGCTTCCATAGCATCCTATAAGTTTTGGTATGTTCGACATCCATTTTCATTAAATTGTAGGAAGTCTTTAATTTGTTTCTTTATTTCTTCCTTGACCTATAGTGATTTAGTTTGAGTTATTCATGAGTTTGTAGGCTTTCTGTAGTTTATGTTGTTTTTGAACTCTAACTTTAGCCCATGGTTATCCACTTAGATACAGGGGGTTATTAAGATTTTTTTGTGTTTGTTGAGGTTTGCTTTGTGACTAAGTATGTGGCCAGTTTTACAAGAGGTTCCATAAGGTGCTGAGAGGAAGAAATATTCTTTTGTATTTGGGTGAAATGTTCTGTAGATGTCTATTAAGTCTGTTTGAGTCGTGACATCTGCTACTTCCTTTGCTTCTCTGATAAGTTTCTGTCTGCCAGGCCTATCCACTGGTGAGAGTGGGGTATTGAAATCTCCCACTATTAATACATGGGGTTTGATTATGATTCAAGCTTTAGTAATATTTCTTTTACAAATGTGGGTGCCCTTGTATTTGAGGCATAGATGTTCAGAATGAGACTTCATCTTGATAGATTTTTTCCTTTGATGAATAAGAAATGTTCTTCTCCACCTATTTTGATTAATTTTAGTTTGAAGTCTATTTTTTAGAGACTGTAATAGCTACACCTGCTTGTTTCTTACATCCATTTGATTGGAAGATCTTTTCTCAATCCTTTACTCTAATGTCTGTCTTTGGAGATGAGGTATGTTTCATACATGCAGCAGAAGGATGGATCGTGTTTTTGTATCCATTCTGTTAGCCTGTGTCTTTTTATTGGAGAATTGAGTTCATTGGTATTAAGAGATATTCAAGACTAGTGATAATTAATTCCTGTTATTTTTTTAGTTTTGGTGGTGGTGGTTGGTATATGTGTTTTCATTATTTGGGTTTTGTTGGTGTGAGATTATCTATTGCCTGTGTTTTTGTGGATGTAGCTAACTTCCTTGGGTTGGAGTTTTCCTTTAAGTACTTTCTGTAGGACTGGATTTGTGGCTAGGTATTGTTTGAATCTGGTTTTGTCATGAAATATCTTTTCTCTGTCTACAGTGATTGAAAGTTTTGCTGAGTATAGTAGTCTGGAATGATATCCATGGTCCCTTAGTGTCTGAAAAACATCTATCAAAGACCTTTTGGCTTTTAGAGTCTCCATTGAGAAGTAATTCCAATAGGTCTGCCTTTATATGTTACTTGGCCTTTTCCCTTTGCAGCTTTTAATATTATTTCTTTATTCTGTATGTTTAGTGTTTCGATTATTGTGTGGCAAGGGGACTTGTTTTCTGGCCCAGCCTGTTTGGCATTCTGTAAACTTCTTGTACCTTTATAGGCACACCCTTCTTTAGGTTGGGAAAGTTTTCTTCAATGATTTTGTTGAACATGTTTTCTGTGCCTTTGAGCTGGGGTTCTTCTCCTTCTTCTCTCCCTAGTATTCTTAAGTTTGGTTTTTTCATGGTGTCCCAGATTTCCTGAATATTTTGTGTTAGGAACTTACTGGATTTAACATTTTCATTGACTGATGATTCTGTTTCCTCTATTGAATTTTTAAAGCCTACGATACTCTCCTCCATCTCTTGTACTCTGTTGGTGATGCTTCCATCTGTAGTCCCTGTTTGATTCCCCAATTCTCCATTTCCAGAATTCCTGCGTTTGTGTTTTATTGTTTCTATTTCAATTTTCAAATCTTGAACTGTTTCCTTCACCTGTTTGATTGTTTTTTCTTGGCTTTATTTAAGGAATTTACTGATTTCTTCCAACCTTTTGTCTTTTCCTCAACTTCTTTAAGAGAATTTTTCATTTCCTCTTTAAAGGCCTCTATCATCTTCATAAAGTTATTCTTAAGGTTGTTCTCCTGTGTTTGAGCTGCATTGGAATATTCAGGTCTTGCTGTTGTAGGATCACTGGGTTTTGGTGGTGCCATTTGGCTCTTCATGTTGTTGGATGCATTCTTACACTGGTGTCTACCTATCTGTTCTTCCAACTGGTGTGGTTTGTACCTGTGCCTGTATAGACTGCTTGCTGGCTGGTAGGGACTGTTTTTCCAGCTGGTGTGGGTTTGTGCCTGTGCCTATGTAGCATGTTTTTCTAAATGGAGAAGGTTGTATCTGTGCCTACGTGGTCTGCCGGGGTTGCTGGGGAGGGCTGGCCATGAAGAGGATGTTCAGGTGTGTGGCATTGGGCAGCAGAATGGGTATGAGTCCAGTGGGTGGCAAGGGTCGTGGTGCACAGGTCTCTCCCCTACTTGGCTACTGGTGGGGACTGCACCAAAGCAGTGGCATTCCACCAGAGTTCATAAATTTCATTTTATGGGGGAAATGTAAAAAATGCATAATTCTTAGAAGGATGAAAAATACAAAAAACACAGATGATGGGATTGTGAAAGACACCCATCTCCTTTAATATCAGAAGTAATGAATCTTAAAAGCTAGAAAATGTGTAATTCATGATAGAAAAAGTTATAGATAAAAATTTTTTGGAAGTTGATCATTTTTATTGTGAATATCAGCATTCTGCATGTCAGCTATAGTGAGTGCTGATAATTGTGTTTCTTGAATCTTGTTATCCAGTAAGTGATTTCAGGCCTTCATGAAAACTGTCCTAATTTCTGAAGTAAGGCCTGTTTTCCTCCTCCACACACATACACACACACACACACACACACACACACATACACACATACATACACACACTCACACATACACACACACTCCTACATGTGTACACATATACATATATGCACACACATATTGACCATACACACAGAGTGAAAAATTCTACTCTCTGACTAATTAGGCAAGAATAAAGAATATTTCCTCTTTCCTGAATATTCCCTGAAAAGCATGATTGCTGAATATTTCCACCAACTCTCCAGAGACTTTTTGCCCTGTAGGCATTTTTTTTCAAGGACCAGGGAAAGAACAGAACCTTAGCCTTTTCTGAAAACTGGTTTGGAGCGAGTCTGTTTCTGAAACTGGAGGGGTAAAAAAGGAGAATCAAAAGCCAAGGAGATTCTACTTTTTCTCTCACATCTTCAGGTCTTGCCTTTTGCTTTTGT
Source organism: Bramus lutescens (assembly GCA_001685075.1). NCBI lineage: Eukaryota > Metazoa > Chordata > Mammalia > Rodentia > Cricetidae > Bramus > Bramus lutescens. The sequence continues at coordinate 196,947 of LOEQ01000007.1, forward strand.
TTAGCAACCTCAGACCATCGCAACTGAGACCTTATTTAAAGGGACCACAAACACAGACAGCCGTTTCCCCTAAGCTCTATATAATAAATATGTGTGATCTGTTCTACCAGCTTTGCCTCCTCGCTCAAGGTAATAAACAGGCCGGGGCTCTTCAGCGCTATGTCGGGATCTAGGACCAGTATCGTCAACAGGGCCGTACAATGTAATCCTAAAATGTTCCCACTTGGAGATGGAACCTCACTGGCCATCCTTTGTAACATTTCTGAGCAGCTAAGACATGACGATGCTGTAAAGTGCAAAAGACCAAAGGTCTTCCTTTCCAACTCTGCTTTTTGCAAGAGAAATGGCTGATGGGCGTGCTCTGAAAGCAAAGCTGTCGCTAACGTAACCCTAGCAACCAGCAACCTACAGCTGTCAGCTTGGTCTGTCCTGGTCCCTGTCATGTGAAGTTGGGCCCAGCCAGGTTAAATTTACCTCTGGAGACCGCCTGGACTCTGGCCAGTGTGGTACAGACACAGAGGGCTATACATCAGTGAGGTCACTACATGGTGCTTTCTGGAACGGACACCAGTAGCTAAAGAAGAGAAGCAGAACGGGAGGACAGAGGTGAGAGTTGAGCTGCAGAACGCACTGTGATCCAGGCCGAAATCGGAAGCTGCCCTGAGTCACTGACCACAGCTTCCTCCTTTGACAGCGCTATGCCCTTTCACGAGGGCACGAACTGGCAACAGCAGATCCTGGGCTCCGTGTAACACAGCGCGGTTTTCAGAGCACCTTCTTCTCCGGGCTGCATTTGAACCCTGTGTCGCCCTGCGGGATAGGGAGGCTGCACAGACATCGCTAGCCTCAGTTTTGCAAATACTGATGCTTGCCTGTCCCAAAGCTCTTCACGGCTTATAACTGAAGCTTGTCTAAGGAACGGCAAGACAAGGGCATTCCGGAGCATTCCCACATGATTTCTCGGGGGCCAATCTCAAGGTACCAACGCTCCATGACCTCTCTGGATGTAGCGTTAACTCACAGCTGGTAGGTGAGCCAATGTTGCAGAAGAGACTTGATGGTAAGAGCGCTTTCCACCAGAAAGCGTCTGAATCATTCAGGGATGGAGACCCCAGGGCCAAGATTTCATTCAGCAGTCGCCAGCATCACAGAGCAAACTGAAGAGCCATGGGCCCTGTCACTGCAGGAAACTTTCTGTTCGTTTCTCTAATAGCTGGTGACCTTGCTGCAGATGTGGGTTGTCCCTTTGCACTTCACGATAAAGCTCTACTGGTGGTAGTTTCTGTCTATGTGGGGATGGGTCTAGACATTACTAGACACATCCTCTTCAGAGCTACCCAGAAAAGGCTTTCAGGGCAAACACCCCGGTTGGTGTTCTAATTGCTCCTTCCTCACGGCCCTTCGACATCATGTTTAAAATGGGTTGAAGATTTTTTTGTAATTTGGTTACACTTGGCTTTCATTTGTTTGTTGTTGTTCTTGTTTTATTTTGAGACAAGATTTCACAATATATGCTAGATATATGCCTAGAACTCACAATCTTTCTGCCTTCACCTATCCCAAAGCTGGAATTAATATTTCATCTTTCCTAGTATTTTAGATGATAAATCCAAGTGCTTAAGTGAATAAATGATCTTGAGAATATTTTAGAACCCACACTACTATGCCTGACTGCATCTCTTTCTTGTAAACCTTAAAAAGTCTCTTCGATTTCCTCTCGTCTTGAGGTGTCTGAAGGTTTCCAGTCCTCCTTCAGTAATCTTTAACCTTTGCAGCAAAACCATCTAGAGACTGGCCATCACGCCGCTAACTCACATGCCCTGCATGACGGTGACTCAGACTTGCCTCCTGTACAGTTCATAACTGCAGACTTAGGTGGGCACAGACAGGAAAATAGGAAAGTAAAACCACTTTTTTTTTATCACTAGAGCATGATTTGCATGTTTGTTTTTAGCTCAACATTTTGCTTTATTCTCCAGATATCACGCTAAGGACTGAAAGTTTATGGTCAGACCTGACCACACCTAACACATCAGGCAGACAGGGAAGCGCATCTAGCAAGTGGGGTGGTCATACCGCAGGCTGGCTGTCATCCCGTTGAGATTTACACAATTCCATGGGGTTCTCACAGATCTTTCGCAGGTGCCGGAATGCCTACTGGCATTCCGCTCCCTCAAACTGTGAGCGGAGTGTGTGTCCCCACCACGGCACCACTGCGGCAAGATAAGGAGAAAGTGTGCTGTGTGCAGTGGTCACAAAGCAATGGCCAAGTTTCCCTGTTGGGGAAAACAAAAATCATGGGCCACATTTCAACGATCATTTCTCCATTTGTGTATTTGTTTTTCTCCTGTTAAATACTTGGAAAGATAAAATAGCAAGGTTTCCTTTTAGCTTGGAAAAGGAAAAGTATACAGTGAGAGAGGTTTAAATAAACATGATGGTAAGTTTGAATTCACTGCTCTTGAGGAAGAGTATGGGGTTTAAGTCAGTCTGGGCTACACAGGGAGCTCCAGAGGAGCCTGAACTTTATGGCAAAACCCTGTCTCAAAAAACCAAAACAGATAAACAACAAAAACCAGTTACATGAATGCAGGTTTGCAGATTTAACTTAATTCCCCATTGGGAGGACCTTGGAAGTAGCAGAGGGAGACCATTTAGACAAGCCAGGGAAGGGTCTTAGAAAGCCTTTGGAAGTCAGTGAAAACAGCAGCAACAAACCCTGTGGAGTGTATGAGGTGCAGGGAGAATGCTAAACTTTCATATAGAGCAGTGGTTGGCAACCTTCCCAATGCTGCGACCTTCCCAATGCTGCAACCTTCCCAATGCTGCGAACCTTTGCTACAGCTCCTCATGTTGTGCTGACCCCAACCATGAAATGGTTTTTGTTGCTACTTCATAACTGTAATTTTTCAACTGCTGTGAATCAAAATATAAATATCCATGCTTTCTGATGGTCTCAGACGACCCCTGTGAAAGGATCATTTGGCCCCAAAGGGTTACGACTCATAGGTTGAGAAACACTGATATAGATCCTGGTGTCTAAATCTTAGTAGAACAATACATACAATGTCCGTGTTGACTGGAAATAGTCTTAGGAACCCACTTTCAGCAACAGAGTGGGGGAGAGGAAAACCAAATGTCTTGTAAAATTTCTAGGATGGGCTCTTTAAAAGGGGTGACACCATAAGGCAGCCCCACACTTTAGAGCACAGAAGGAGGGACTGGCATTTGGCATTTCGTTTTGGGACCACCTAGCACTGATGCCCATGAGGTCCTGCTCCAACAGCTCTCTGCTGGCTGGAGGATGTGGAACGGTAGGAATCTGTATCCATTACCTTCGCATAGCGAGGACCAAACGGCTCCCCAGCAACAGTTTGGGGAAAGAAAGACTGGTTCCGGCTCAGTTTCAGAGGTTTCAGTTCATGGTGGCAGGGCAGGCATGGTGACTGGAGCATGGGGTGAGTGCTTTTCATACCATGGCTGACCATAATATGGAGGGCAAGGCTGGAACCGAAGGCTGACTATAGCTTCAATGGTCCACCACCACATTCTTCCACCCTATAGGCCTCACCCCTTCAAGACTCTACAGCCTTCCAATTTGGCGCCACTGCCTTGGAAGCAAGTGTTCAAACACATGAACTCATGAGGGCTATTTCACAGTCATGCCACAATGGATAAACCTGGACATATAGGCAGTTTCTATGAGAATAGCCCCAGCTAGAAATGCTGGACCCTTGAACAAATCAGTCCAAGCAGTCCGAGACTGGGCTTGTAGATGCCAAAGTTGTGTCTGGTTGACCAGTAGTCCGTATTTTCATTTGTTCCTAAGTAGGCATCAAAGCATCACTCATTTTTACATTACAGCACTGATATTATAGTATTGTCTCCACACGCCTGGTCAGACCAAAGGTCTGGCATGGTGACATGCTTGAGCCAGCTGTCCTTTGCCACTACAGCCCACCTAATCCAGTCTAATGCCTCTGAAGCATGTGGCTAATGATTCAGTCTTGTTTAATCTGGATACTTTCCACTGGTTCAGCTATGAGAGTCAGAAATGGGTCCAAATGCATCTCAAATGTAATAGGAGCCTTTCTTCAACATTTAAGCCTTAAAAATTTAAGGGAAGAAATACAAAGCTATCCCATATGGAATTCTACAGTGTTGGGTGTTTTTCCCCCTTAGTGTGATACACACACCCCAAGAAACTATAATTCTTAATAGAAATTCCAAGTCTGGCTCTAGTTTTAAGTATGATTTACTTTTCAAATGTTGGAACAGAGCCTCCTCTGCCATTGTCAAGTGAAAATATTTCTCTCTCTCCATCTTTAAAATCCCTCAGGGATTGCTGTACATGTGTGCATATGTAATCTGAAATGTAGTCACCTTTACGTACGCTTTGCGGGGAGTATTATTAATGGCCCATTTTAGCATGAGTCATATTGGTGAGGAGTGAGCAAATATGAGTCATATTAGCCAGGAGAGACTCTCTCTGAGTTTCTCTCTGCAGCAGCTCTGCAAGTTTGCAAACTTCCAGCATAGAAACTTCGGAGATGAAAGAGCACAGACAGTATAGAAGATGGGAATGCCTGACGCTGGCTTCATGACCCCAGAACTCTGTACCTCTCTGGAAGGTGTGGCTCTAGGCCAGCCTCTTTAAATAAAAGGCTGGCTATGTGGGTTTGAGCCCACGATCCTTCTTATAATATGGCACTTTATGTTAATCTAAGCACATTGCAAAAATGTCCCAGATTCCAAGGACATAAAATAGTGGAAACTCTTAGTTGCATAGAGAACTTGTCTGGGGGAATTAGATCGATGGCCTCACCAGGGTCCCACCTCCCACCTCTGTTTCTTAGGGAGAGAAGTTCTATATCATTGCTGTCAGCATGAATGGATAACAGGCTGGCTGAAAACTATGTGCTCTTGGCCCCCAAACCACACTGAGACCAAGGACTGTAAATCAATCAGTAGTAAAAACTAATCATTTTCCCAAATCTGAAATCCTGGAGAGTGTGGAAATACTAATTTCCAAAAAACAGTTTTGAAAGATCCATTCAAATATTCATTTAATAAACATTTCCCAGACTCTTGCTTGGTGGCAAGGGGAAAAGTTGAGTTGCCCGTGGTCACGCCGTAACTGTAACCTAAGAGGCCATGAGTTTTCACAGCAGGTCCTCGTGTCTTAGAATCCACTTCCAGTCCTGTCAGGAAACAGGACTCATGCCCGATGGAGGACAGTGGGCAGACAGTCTAGAGATGATATATGTACACGAAGTTGTGCATGCTAGAAGATGAGATGTTTATTGTGTTTATATTATACTAAAATAATTTGCCATTTATCAGTAATTTTTAAAAGTTGAGGAAAACATTCAAGAAGTTGTTAGAATTATTTGCAATTTAGTGGTGGTATTTAGCATGCATGAGGACCTGGGTTCAGTCAGGAGGGGATAGGGCAGGGTGGGTGGAAGAGCTATTAATGTAAGAACACACATAACCCCAGTGCCTGTTGTAGGACTCAAACAAGATAGCAAACAATGCACAGAATCTACGTTTGGGAATGTCAGAACACAAACATGGGGGTCAGGGAAATGCAAATAAAAAAATAAGAAATTATTATACAAAAAGTCTTCATGTTCTTCACCTAATTCTTATTTTAACCAAGTAAGGTGAGAACAAACAAGGCCAAATTGTTAAGTAAATTCAACAGGGCCATGAAGCTGATCCACCGCCCCCCACACACACACAGACACACAGACACACAGACACACACACACCCTGAGTCACCCCATTCCATCTTAACTGTCCCAGGCTCTCCCTAAAGTGAGGACATGCACACTCAGAGTGAGCAATGGTCCCGACAGACGGCCATTCTCAGCCTCCTGTTCCCAGACAGAAGGATCATCTCCAGGTCACCATCACTTGGGCTCTCTCCTGACCTTCCCTAACAAGGTGCTTCAGTTCTCATGAATTCTGCATACGAGGCTGATGTATTATCAGGATGAAGCAGGCATGTCCTTACTGCAGAGAGAAGGTTGATCTGAAGAGGATGACCAATAACCAGTATCCTTCTAGAAACATACAAAATATTAGCTTAGATGTGTCTAGGGATGCACTGTGTAGCCTGAACCGCCGTCATCTTCGCTTAGTTGTGGTATAAAATGTTTGTTGTAGCTAACAACCTATTTCAACATGACTTTTTTTTAAATTGTCTATGCCAGTATTCCTATTCTGGTTAGGAAATTAAATACCCAAGACAATTCTATCGTTTATGCTCATACTTTCTGTGTTAAGAGATTTTACTGGAAATGTGTTAGGGCAGCTCAGAAAATGAGACCAATATGAGGAAGAATAATGGAGATGTTGAATGGATGGGTGGATATGTAGTTGAGTAATATGGGTTTGTGGTTAAATCATAGATAAATTAAAATTGAAACTTTGAAAGTTCAGATTGTGAACTAGTGTGGGAGAGCTGTTTGGGGGCAGAACAAATTTTTATTTTTACCAGAAATGTCTACATTTCTCCTTGTCTTGTCTCTTAGCTTTTTTTCTTCTTAATTTCTTGTTATGTCTCATCTCTCTTTAGACTAAATTCTAGCAACAATGCTATTAAAATGAAACAAAGACCCACAGACCCAGGAAGCTCGTGGTAGCAACTAGGACTTTCGAAAAAATTGTATGTTTCAGTGTTTTGCCTACATCTGTGCTGTGCGCCACTAATATGCCTTGTGCCTTAGGAGGCCAGAAAGAGGCATTGGAGGCCTTGGAACTGGAGCTACAAGTATTTGTGATCACATGTGGGGGCCGGGAACCAAACTGGGGTCCTTGGGAAGAACAACCAGTGTTCTTAGCCAGTGAGCCATCTCCCCAGCCCCAGCAACTAAGACTTTTATAGGCACCAGGATGCCTAATAGAAGAAACGTGAGTCCTATTAAGCTCACGAGAGGGTAACTGCCTTTAACCAGAACTAACTACAAACACTTAGTCCTCCATATCTCTGACCCAAGACCATAACATGTTTCTTCTAAGGAATGAAGGGATTTGAGCATGTTGCCTCTTAAGCAGAGGGACTGAGAAGGCGGCCTCGTCTGTTCTACATCTTCTATGGGAGGCTGCTCTCTGTACCCGCTGACAGTCAAACTTCACAGTGCTGGGGAAGCAACTTTTCACCTCTTGTCTGCTCCTCACCCACCCAAGCCTGTAGCTGTGTGGTAGCTATTGATAGTGTCTCATCTCTGACTCCTATGGGGAGGAACTCTTCCAGCTGGGACATCAGAAGATCCTGCGTTCGTAGGCATTCGGGTCTCAGGGCCAGGCTGTGGGTGAGACCACCTGCTCTGCCCACAGAGTTGGCTCAATTTGAGTCTGGAAGTGCACAGCGCGCATGGTGTCCTCCTCCTTCCTTAGCTACTGTTCCTGAAATCCCCTTCTAAGGCTACGTGACTGGGTTCCTCAACCTCCCGTTAATAACTTAAAAAACTGCTGTAACACCATCTGCTAAAAATCCAGCTATCAAGTTAAATGATAATTAACAAAGAGGGATCCGTTTCCTTACATTGTCCAGAAAGAACAAGCCACTGAGTGCAACATATACTCTTATTGATATTTATACAAGGACAGGCTGTGTGAGGAAGCTGGCCTTTGTAATATTGCTACCAGTGGTACTGGGCCTCAGTTAAGCTCCCTTCGCACAATTAGTGATACTGGAAAAACAAAAGATGCGTCCTCCAGAATAAACTGATGTGGCCCTTCCTGCTGCACCAAATGCCCTCGGGCATGTCCATTGCTGAGGATCCAGAGCTCAGATTTTGCTCACACGAAGCACCTCCTGTGTTCCTTGGTTTTCCAGAGATAGATTTCTCTTTTCCTTTTTTGAACATATACCCTTGCCTTTATCACTGTTTGGAGTTACCATGAATGATCTGGATTTGTTCTCAGAAAACAAGTGTGGTGTAAATAGCAATAACCATATGCTACAAATTTTTTGAAATGCTTTATTCATCATTTTTATTTTTCAAGAGGCAGGCTCTCAATATGTGGCCCAGACTAGCTCCAACCTCTCAAGCTCAAGTGTTCCTCCTGCCTCAGTCTCTCTAGCATCTGGGACCACACAAATCATGGAAATTACCATGCAAAACTCTTAGTAAAGCACAGAGTTTAAAAGAGGAATCACCCCTTTGAGACACTGTTTATTATATTTGCAGGCGATGTTGATGGGTATTTCTTCTGCCTGGCTCTATGGAGAACAGCCCCCTAACTAAGGCTCAGCTCGGAGCCTACACAGATGCTGTATGCAAAAATCTTGGGTTGGCTTTGTTACTTGGTGGCCCAGCAGTGGTGATTGGAATAGTTCAAGGCATTGATTGTTTCCTGAAGCTGGGACAGCATCAGAGACTCCCCAATGCATTGCACGGTGGGAGTATTTTTAAATCCTTGGTCCTGCATTTAACATTACTATTCTGTTTGGAATTTGAAGATGATCCAAGGAGTTCAGGAAACAAAGTCTGATGTCACACCTAACCTAATTTATCTCCGTGGAAAGAATTAAAAGCTAAACAATGGAATAAACAAAGTGTGTGTTTTCCCCTTTCTAGTAACACTTACTATTTCACCCATGCATGGAACACACTTGTTATATCTCTTCCTGGCATAGGCATTGTGCTCCATGTTTGACCAATTGCTGATTGATCAGATCTTACAAGTGTTTGAGAGCTCGCGGCATGTGCCGCATATACAATGGTGACCCTCAGTCCAAGATCATCTTTGTGTCGGTAGAGGCGTTAAATAGTCAGCAACTCAAGAAATCCATCTTTCCCGCTCTTCATACCTGTCGGCACAGGCAGCGCTGAAGCTGTGAAGCCCCCGTCCATGCTTAGCTACCCTCAAAGCTCTAGCAGCAGGACCATGACTCTTTTGGGACCCTGGGTACTGTCAAACTGAACCCGCCTGAGGGCTGAACTAAAGGACAAGGAAACACTCCTCGGTTCACACACACAAGCACACACGTACACACATGTACACACACAGATGGGAGGCACAATTCTGTTTTGGTACCTGATGGTGCCTTCTTCAGAGAACTAACTCATCGGTATCTAAAGCCAAAGCTGTGCACTTTTGTTTGTCTTCTACTCCATGAAGCCAAGTTTCATCTGTTTCATCCCCTTACTATATCCACAGCAGTGCCCAGCATGTAGAACCACCCTTCAGAAACATTTATTGAGCTGTTACATGAGGAGGGAGCAGGGTGCTTGTTTGTCCCAGCTGCCCGGCTAGCTTACACACAAAATAGCTACACAGAAACTGTATTAATTAAAACACTGCTTGGCCATCGTCTCGAACTTCTTATTGACTAACTCTTACATGTTAGTTTAACCCATCTCCATTAATCTGTGTATCACCATGTGGCAGTGGCTTACCGGAGATTCTAACTGGTGACTGTCTCGGGCAGAGGATCCATGGCTTCTCTGGCTCTGCCCTTCTTCCTCCCAGCATTCAGTTCTGTTTTCTCCACCTATCCAAGTTCTGCCCAATCAAAAGGCCAAGGCCGTTTCTTTATTCATTAACCAATGAAAGCGACACACAAACAGAAGGAACTCCTACACCATTGAGAGAGTAGGTTAATGTGGCAAAAGGAACCAGGTTAACAGACTACATAAGACCAGTTGGAAAGAATGGACCCAGATATGCTGGATCCTGTAGCAGTTTGAATGGGGATGCTCTCCATGGACTCAGGGCTTGTTTAAATGCTTGGTCCCCAGCTGATGGTACTGACTGGGAGGCTTAGGAAGTGTGGTCTTGCTGGAGGAAGTCCATCATTGGAATCAGGTTTAGGAGTCTATAGGCTTGTACCTTTTCAGGTTTGCCCTCTCTGCTTCATGCCTGTGGTTTAAGATGTGAGCCCACCAATTACTCTTTTGTTTTGCATGCCTACAGAACAAGCTCCATATAGACGATACCAAGTCCTATTGCCAGCTGAGCAAGTATCCAAGCCCCCTTGGACGATGAGCACAGCAGCCTCCATGGCTGACCCTGCTCTGGCTGCTGTTTCTCAGTAGGACTCCAGGTGACACTCTTCCCAGGGCAAGTCCTTCATTTTCACAGCATGGAGCCTTCGAAGGGTGGGATTTTACCCTCAAATTACATTTCTTAGTTTACTATTTCAAAATGCATGGTTTCCTCTTTATTGTACTGATCTCTTTAACAGCTGTCATTTTCCCTATAGCAGGTTTGTTCATGGTTTGAAACACGTCCCCATTCTTTTCCTCACCACACAACAAAGTTCTTAAATCTGCTCTGTGTTTTCTTTCTGCCTCTCACTATAAACCTGGCTAACTATAGCAAGCAAAACCATTTCCCAGCCTGTGTGTTACACATTCTCGCTATTTCCTCCACCAAATAAATTAATCCATTACTTCTGAATTCGGGTACTCAAGCTTTCATAACAGAAATGCTAGACTGTGGCATGAGAGGCACCTGACCCGTTCCTGGTGAATCCTTCTTCCCGTGAACCCTCATGAGCTGTTTTACTGTCTGCATAGCTATTGCCATTCTGGTCTCCCAAAATCCCCCTGGGATGGTCAGTAATCTCTGAGAATAGCATGCAAGGACTTGTCACGTCTGTAGCTTCAAATTCTCCAGCATTCCTCTCATAAGCCAGTTTCAAAAGCCTACAAACCACATGGTAGAAATACCTGTGCAAAGAACACACTTCCTGGTACGTTTTCCTCCATCAGTTTCAGAGTTTCTTATATTGAGGTCCTTGGCCCTTTTGGTGTCAATTTTTGTGCAGAATTGTAGGAGGGAGCCGCTTGTTGGTTCCTGGCCGCCTGACTAGCTTAGACCAGAAATAATCACACAGAAACTGTATTAATTAAATCACTGCTTGGCCCATTAGTTTTAGCTTCTTATTGGCTAATTCTTATATTAATTTAACCCATTTCTATTAACTTGTATATTGCCATGTGGCTGTGGCTTACCAGATATAGTTCCTAGCATCTGTCTCTGGCAGCTCCATGGCTTCTCTCTGACTCCACCCTTCTTTCCCCCAGCATTCAGCTTAGTTTTCCCTGCCTAGCTAAGTTCTTCCCTGTTATAGGTCCAAAGCAGTTTCTTTATTCATTAATGGTAATCACAGCACACAGAGGGGAGATATAAAGTGTAGTTGTATTCTTCTATATGCAGATACCCAGTTTTACTAGCATATTTTGCTGAAGATCTCACTGTTTTCTCAGTGTGTATTATATCTGGAACCTCTGCTGCAGCCCATCCATTTGTGTCTGCTTGGATGACGGCATCATTCTATTTTATTGCTATGGCTCTCTAGTGTAATTTGAAGTCAGGTCTGGTGATATCTCTAGCAGTATTCTTTTTACTTAGGACTGCTTTGGCCATGTGGGATCTTGAGTGTTTCCACGTGAATTTTAAGATTTTTTTTCTATTTTTGTAAAGAATGGTATACGATCTTTCATTGGCGTCACACAGACTCTGTGGACCACTTTTGACAGGATGGCCATTTTCATAATAGAAATTATTTGGCTCTAGGAACATGGCGTGTCTCTCTTCCTTCAGTTTTTTAAAGTCTTTATTGTAGAGATCTCTCAGTTCATCAGCTGAACTTACCCCAAGGTACTTTCTTTAGACTGTCAATGGGATTGTTTCCCTGGTTTCTTCCTCAGTGTCTCCCACTGGTTTACGGAAGGTTATCGATTTCTGTGTGTGTTAATGCTGCATCTGCCACTTTGCCAAACCTAACTTTCAGCAGGATGAGTAATAAAGATGAAAGGTATGTTTAATACCATCCAACTGTGAAGTTATTTCTATTGCTGTTTAAATTCTTGGGGGGAAAACTGCAATGGATCCAAAAGAAACACTGTTTGAGTTTTCCACACTAAAACTCATGATACCCTAACAAACTTCTTCCTTGAGGACATTTTTCTATGAACATCAAGGTCACTAATCTCTCTGCTAGTGTACATAATAGGAACATACTAATGATAAAATAAAAATGAATGATTTCCCATGAAATACTTGCATCAGTAGCAAAGATCTATAACAGGCAACCCTCTAACTCCACATGTACCCATAGGTCCCATTTGGGCAGCTCTGATACATGTCTCATAATCCTTCTGACAGTGAAGGCAACCAACAAGTGTGGTTTTCTTATACTGCTACATCTCAAAACCTCAATAATCCAGCAGGTACAAATCACACTTCCCATTTTAAGGACATAAAAAATATTTTGGGTTAGGTCAAGTGTCTTGCCCAGGATTGAATATTTGTTAACCCAAATGTCTCTGATTCCAAATCCCAACTAAACACATATGCCTAGCCCTGGCCCAGAATTAACACGGGTCAATGAAGGTTCAAGCCATTTCCACATGTGGTTCCCAGCACAAGATAAAAGTTGTGAGTTCAAGGCCAGCCTGGTCTATAAAGTAAGTTCCAGGACATTCAGAAGGCCAGCCTGGTCTATAAACTAAGTTCCAGGACATTCAGGGCTGTTACACAGAGAAAACCTTTATAAGAAAGAAAGAAAGAAAGAAAGAAAGAAAGAAAGAAAGAAAGAAAGA
>LOEQ01000007.1:231264-248358 GCA_001685075.1 Bramus lutescens
TGTGTGTGTGTGTGTGTGTGTGTGCGCGCGCACGCGCGCACGAGCTTAAGTAGAGGTTAAATAACAATTTTCAGCTGTCCACTCTCTCCTCCCAAGGTGGGGTCTGGGGATTGAACTCAGACCATCAGATCTGCACAGCAAGCATGCACCCTCACTGAGCCATCCTGCCTACTTTTACCTGCCCAGCCGTCTTGCTGGAATTTTTCTGAACATCCTCCCGCCAGCCAGCTTGTGAGGTTGGTAGTACAAAGCTGTAATTCAGAGAGGAGCTCAAGGAGCCTGGTCAATACAGTGTGAGTAGAGGTCATGGTAGCCTAGTGAGTCAGGATGCTACAAAACAGGGAGTGAGGGCCCTATGCCTGTGCCCCTTTGGGAGGCTAAGGATCCATGAGAACTAGCCAAGATCCCTCCCAACTAGGACTTGTGTGTCTCACAGGCACGATGCTGGGAGGAAAAACAGCTGGGAAGAAAAAGCATCTGAACAGAACTGTTCTAACGATGCATGACAGGCCATGGTTTATTCTCCTGGCAGCAAAAGGCACAGCTAAGTCCCTGTCAGGCTGACATAAGGTCACTAGCTCAGCAGGGTTTGACATCACACAAAGAGCGCAAGGCCACATTGTCACCGCAGGGTGACTCATTGTCCCTATGTCCCCAGTGCTGTCCTGGTGTTAGTCAGAAAAATCTTATATCCCGAGACGTGAGTGGCTGGNCTGGTTTCAAGCCAGTGTTGTCTCACCCTTTCTGGTAGGTTCTCCAGTCAGCCTTCCAGAGACTGGTGTGGTCTAAACGGAAGGAGAATGAGGTAGATTGAGGTTTCACATCCTCCTCTGCTTGTCTCTGACAGGCTGTGTGGTCTTAGGGAAGTTGCTCAATATTTCAAAACACAGTGTGCACTACAAACACCTGTCAGCATCTCCTTCCCCTGCCAGGCGCCCACTTCCACACTCCCGTGTGTTCTCAAAATCTCGTTCCCTCCCTGACCTCTCACATTTCTTGTGTGGAGGTGGCCTTCCCAGGAGGGTCCTTCCCACCAATCCTCTCTGCTTACCCATCAGCCCTCAGGGAAATGTCCCCTCCATGCCCCCAGAAGCTCTGTCTCATTCTTATTTTCTTTCTGGAAAAAAAAAACTGGACTTGTTTTTCTCTTTAAAACATGAATTATCTTAATCTTACAAACGTATGGAGCACAGTACGGTCTATCAGAGGCGTCTATACAGCCTTCCATGATCAAATCAGGGCCGTTTCCATCTCTTTCAACATTTTAAAAACCGTTTGGCTGCTATTTAATAATTATATGTTTTTATGGGGCACAAGCATGGTGTTTCCATGCATGGATGGATGCAGTGTGTACTGATCAAATCAGTATAATAGCATTTCTGTCTTATCTCTGTGTTTAGAGTCTTTCAGCTCATCTCTTCCTGTTACCATAAAATGTTTAGTAGGTTACTGTGAAGGGTTCTCTCGCCACCATATGATGCTTCAACACCTAGAACTTATCACGCATGTCTGTGTCTAGGTTTTACACACACACACACACACCCATGACACCATGACTCACTCTGCTACCTACTCTCATCTGCTTTGTTTCCTTGTTGACTATGATAGGTACCCGCTGAAGCGGCTTCTGTTGAGCCCCACGTCTTGTTCCTCTTCATATGTCAACGTAGAGGCCATCTTCTGTCTTGGGGCACCCTAGGATGCAGGCAAAGGACAGAACAGAACAGGACCTGTAGCTCTGCCTCCAGTGTTAGCTGACGTGACCTTTGGATTGGATTGCGTGTCGATGAAGATGAGCAGCAAATGGTGTCGTGTCCCCTCTAAGAAAGGTCGTGACTTTCCCTTTTTTTCTCCTACCACTCACTCTCTGGCTCTCTCCTCCCTTTCCCACTGCTTGCTCTGATAACATGCACACTGTTCTGCTACCAAAGGTAGCGTAAAGAAGTGACCGTGCATGCACGGAAGGCAACGTGCAGCCAGCTGCTAGCCAGAAGCCAAACACTGCTAACAGCAGCCATGCCATAGGGCTTGGAGACAAAGTCATCCCCATCCTACCCCCACACCCATGAAGCCTAGATGACCTCAACCTGGGAAGATATGTCTACCGCTTCCTTGAGAGGAACCCAGAAGCCAGGCCTTGACTCCTGACCCTCAGATAAAAGAGTGTCTGGACTTATTATTTACTTATATGGGCTATCAGGTGTCTAGGTCCCTAATAAGAACTTGAAAGACACTGAAGAAATAAGAAAATGAACAAGCTAGGCCTGGGTTTGGTTGGGATGAGGTGGGGCTGATGCTTTGACCGTGAAACCCAACCAAGCATTTATTGGACACTCAGAAATAGCCTAGCTGCTCACAGCACAGTGAGAAAAAGGACTTGCAGAAGAGTGTGAACATCCTGTCTTTGAACAAACATACTTTGCTGAGTCTCCTTTATCAGAAACACATGGTCATGTCTTCCCACAATGTCAGGATTTATTGAATACCAATAAACTTGCAAGGTTCAGCCATTTCAATAGCAATAGTTTGGCAGATAATCCCACCTACCTTGGTAACCTGGCTGTGATAACCTGGCCAAGGAGAAGACGATCTTAATGACTAACATAAACTCTTATGTCGCACAGCACACAGTAAATGTGTGTGTGTGTGTGTGTGTGTGTGTGTCTGTACGCATATATAGAGGCTGCAGCAGAGTTCAGAAGGGTTCAGAAGTGGCTGAGTGAGTTGGTATTGAGAAGATAACAGAGCAGACCAGAGCAGGGCGGGAGCGCCCGGAGTCAAGAGTGAAACTTCAGAGTCCGTCCACAAGGCAAAAAGTTGACGAGGGCTCAGGAAACGGAGGGCTCGGAACCACGTCCTAAACCCGTCTTTTCACCAACTCAGGTGAAAGGTGGACAGAAAAGTAGTTAAGCAGGCCGTGTCAACAGTGGAGGGCCTGATCTGAAGCTCCAGGGACAGCTGAGAGTCCTGATTGACAGAAACACCAGGTATCTGCTGATAGATTGGGGTGGAGCCATGACATCACGGTATTTGATGTCCATTACTTTATGAAACCCTGGCGAGGAAATCGCAGCCTTTCCTCTGTCTTCCGTGCCTGGTGTTGGCTACCCACATGTTCTCACGGTTTCAAGTCAGCACAACACAGTCTTCCTATTGCCGGGAATAAGTCACTCGTCATTCTGTGTCGGATGAGTGGTTCCTGACTGTGGAGTTGCTGGGTCCACCCAAGGGCTACAGTTCCCCTTCTCTTTTAAAAAACAGAACCAAAGGCTGCTTATAAAATGGGATCACTCAAGGCAAGGCACGTCTTGTAAAAACCCATTTTCACACAATATGGAGTTGTCTATAGCATGCACACATTGCATGTGTGCACACATATGCGTGCTCTCTCTCTCTCACACACACTACAGGAAAGAGGCACATGCTGCATGGCTGCAAGATTACACATATGTCAACAATGAGTCACATCACTTCGTAAGACTGTAACGGAAGACTACCAAGACAGCTCAGTGACATACGCACTTGCCACCAAGCTTAACAGAGTGAGCTCCATCCATGGAATCCCCCTGATAGACAGAGATAATCACCTCTAGTGTGTCATCCTCTGAACAAACTCTGTGGCATGTGTGCAACCCCTGAGACGTATTCAAAACAAGAAATTTTAAAAATGAAGATCATAACAGGGCTGGACAATTCTGTCTCCCAGTGACATGACAGAATAGCTATGTGATCACAGGGCAGTGCGGCCGCTCATGCAGTGAGGACCAGTCCCCCCGCACACCGTGCTAAGAAGCCCAGCACGTGCAGCTGTGCACAGCACACAGCACTCACGATGAGATGACTTTGCTACAGATGAGGTAGAAGTCGTTATCAACACAGCGTGCCATGGCGCACCAGCAGCACCCTCACGCATCAGGTGTTTACTGGGTCTCTTGATTGATTATTGTACACCCTCCTGCTTTGTGTAAGTGCCTTATAGCGACAGCCTTTCTCAGGTTACAACCCTGCTGTTGACTGATGTGTGGCTGGGCACCAAATGCTATGTGCTTCAGAGTGGGTATTTTACAAAGGAGTTTAGCCTTTTTCAGTGACTTAACTGTATTTCCTCCAACTAGCGGAACAGTGATAAAGACACTTGAACTTTTGCTTTGGGGGGCCAGTACTGAGGATTGAGCCAGGGCCCTACAAATGCCAAGCAAGTATGCTACCATAGACACCCAGCCCCATCTCTTAACTTTGCCATAGGATGTAGATAAATATCCCCAGCGGACTTAAAAGCAAGCGTCACAGAAGAGTGAATGAAGCCATGGCGTGGGGGAGGCCTCACTGTCATTTCTACAGCCATGAACTTGGCTGAGTAGGTGACATTTTGGCTTTGTTTTGGCTACCAAAGGCATGGTCACCTCAGAGGCTGCGAAGCTCCTCGGGCCTCATCATCAAAGTTCTCACTGAAACTCTTAGGTTTTCCAGTCCTAAGCAGATTCTTTCACACCGACTGGTCATCTGGTTTTTCCTACCCTTGATATTGGCTCCACACAAAAGCTGCAGGGCTCCACCCAGATGTTCCGAACATTCTCTCATGCAGCTGTGCGTGAAGCCATGAACTTCCCAGATGAGTCTGCTCCTCTCGTACCTAGACAGACTCTGTTACTACGCTACAGCGAGCCAGCGGTTTAGCTCCAGGACAACCAAGTTCCGCTTGCGAATGAGTTCTCCGGTGGCTCCAACAGCTGTCATACAGACGTCTCTTGGTGAGCTGTTGGTGTGACTCCTTGAACCTCAGCTACCATTCTCTGGTATCTGAAATGCTCTTTTCCTGATTTAAAAGCCCACCGTCTTTGTAGAGCCTGGTTGGTTAGGCTCCCATTGAGGATATGAACTAGAGTGCTGTGACTTGGATGAGGGCTGGGTGCTCGCACAGGGGTTTTAGTGCTTGGTTTAGGGAATTCCCAAGGCCCACCCAAAGAGGCGGGGCTTCAGGCCAGACTGCTCCTGGGAAAGGAGGCTATGGTTCTTCTGTAGAAGGTCACCCCAAGGCTTAGAGGCCAAAATCTCTCTTGCTAAGGAAGGCAGAAAGAAACCATCTCCGAGACCGTACAAGCGACACATGGCTGGCTCTTAAACGGTGTTTGGTTCTCCTATCTGGAGGACACTTGTGTTCTTTCATTTTCCCGCCATTTCTCCTTCTAGCAGAGCCATTCGGTTGTTCCGACCTGTGAGCTGTGAAGTGTGTCACTGAAGGGACAGCACAGAAGAGCAGGCTGAGCTTCAGGCCTTCCTCCTACAGGGACAGACAGGAATCCCTTCTTCCTGTTGACCTCATGGAGTCACTAAGCTGTAGCCCAGGGCCGTTGAGTGCTTCCACCCATGAGGCCTGCAGTCAGTCTTGACGATGTATGCCTCCGCTCTTTGCTGTTGCTTTGCTCTGAAAGTAAGCGGCAGAAGACAAAGTTATCTTCATCCTTTGCGAACCCACGTGAGCCCTTATTTTCAATGTGGATGTGGATGAGAGGCCAAGAACGGGGAAACGCCCATACCAGACCCCAACATCAAGCAACAATTAAAGATGTTCCTGGCGGGGGGCTCACTTCCCCTACACTCCCATCCTCCCAGCTGAAGATCCTCACCCAATGCCAGCACCCTGATCCTGAACTTCCCAGCCTCCAGAGGTGTGAATATAAATTGCTATTTATTGTAAATGACACTCTTTGGTATTGTTTCATTAACACAAACACATGCTAATGACCTGGCTTATCCCAACTACTGAAGAATCCTAGTATTTTGTTCAGCGGGTGTTTAAGATGCGAAATAAGAGAAGCAGGGGGGTGGCCGGCTTCCGGTCAGCAGCACTGTGACTCCACATACTGGGCTTGAAGCCAGCTTGACTCACCTCTGTGTGACTGTATTGTTGAAGGACTTTTTCCCATCCTGAGATGTCGGCAGAAAGGTTGCATTTTACTTCACTGTTGTAGACTGTTTGATCCCAGGGTTGCAGTGGCTGGTCTGTTCCTTCTGTGGTTTTAGGATTTTTAAATTGTTTGTTAAAGTATTAGAGCTAATGTGGGCAACATGCATGCAGAGGTCAGAGGACAACTTTGTGGAGTTAGCTCTCTCTTCCCCCATTATGTGGGTTCTGGGGACTGAATTCAGCTCACCATATTTGCATGTGAAGCATCTCTACCTACTGAGCCACCCTGCCAGTGACATTTCACCACTGTGAGTGAGAAGAATGTGCTCAGATGAAGTCTCACAGGTCACACACGAAGGTGTGTTTGCAGTTTTTTTATTATTTTTATTTTTTTAACTTCTAAAAGATTTCCTTTGCCAATAACTGGTTCATGGGGCTGGGGAAACAGCTCAGAGGGTAAAGTGCAGGATCTGAGTTCAGATCCCCAGGACCCATGTAAATGCCAGGCAGATGTGGCAGCCTGCCTGTAATCTCTTGGGAGCCCTTGGGAAGCTAGGATGAGGGATCCCTACAAGTTGGATAGACTAGCCCGATCAGTGAGCTCTAGGCTCAGCTGAGAGAGCCTGCCTCAGTAAATCAACTGGAATGCAACTGAGATTGAAGAAGTTGCCCATCTCACGCTCTGACCTCCGCAGATATATATATGTGTATACTTGCATGCACACATAGCCACACTCAGGTAAACATGTACATACACAAGCACATATACCACACCCACTGACACATGCAAGTTGTGTTAAGATGTTAAAACAATTGGCTGGAATCCAAGTATATTTTGTCTTATTAGCATCTTATTCCAACAGAAGCTTTGAACTGTTCAAATGTCAGAGGGCTGGGGATAAAGCTCGTCAGGAGAGCTTGCCTAGCACGTACAGAGCTTTGGGTTCAATTTCCAGCACTGCAAAGTAAATGTTCCAATGTCTGGGACATGAAAAAATAACTTTGGATATAGAACTGGAGTTTGTACAAGAACCACGGAAGATGCATTTGACAAAGCAGTTTTATCCAGGCCCATCCTCTTGATGAACTGTAATCAGATTGCACGAGTTGTGTATGTGGACTGCCTTGTTTAGAAACCTTGCTGTGTGCCTTTAATCCCAGCAACGTCATTACCACATACCTCAGTTTACGGGACTTCACTGGGGACATTTACCAAAGCTGCACTTTTCCCTCAGCCTTTACAGCCTGACGTAAACTTTATGAGGACTTTAAAATTTGTTTTTAAGATACTTTTCACCATTGTTAAATAAAATTCCCCTAAGATTTAATTAAAGGTTTCAGGGAATGGAGGGGGTAGGAGCCGTAAACATGCTCATAATAGAGATGCCTTCCCCATAAAGGAGGGGGAAAAAAACCCCAAACAAGCGGGAATCTCGTGGAATCCTGCTCACAGCAGCACTGTGCAGAGCCCCTGGCCTACCCCCACCCCAGCATTGCCTGTGACGTTCTCTTACAACTGCTGTTGGTGGTGGTTTGTTTTGGTTTTGGTTTCTGGGATACAGCTTTACTACCTAGCCCAAGCTGGCCTTGAATTTATAATTCTCCCGCCTCAATCTTTTGAGTGCTGGGATTACAGAGGAATGCCACCATGCCTAGCTTTCACAGTAAATTCTAGAGATTTCCTGGTATAGTAGACGTCCGGTTATCCACAAGAGGTATAGTGTAAGAAAAAAGCTCATGTGTGTGTGTGTGTGTGTGTGTGTGTAGTATGTGTGTGGTGTGAGTAGTATGTGTGGTATGTTTGTGTGTGTGTGGTATGTGTGGTGTGAGTAGTATGTGTGATGTGTTTGTGTGTGTGCAGTATGTGAGTAGTATGTGTGGTGTGTTTGTGTGTGTGTGGTATGTGTGGTGTGTTTGTGTGTAGTGTGTATAGTGTGTGGTGTGAGTAGTATGTGTGGTGTTGTGTGTGTTCAGTATGTGAATAGTATGTGGTGTGTGTGTGTGTAAGCACATGCCATGGCATACATGTAGAGGTCAGAGAACAACTTCGGGTATTCAGTTCTCTCTTTCTACCTTGCTGAGGCAGTGCCATCACCTCTGCTTTTCTTCTGCTTCCCTGTGACTTGGCCACGGTGAGCTTCTGGCTGATTCCCCTGTCTCCGCCCCCATCTTGTTGGAGGGATTGCAGATGTCCAATACCACATCCTACTTATACATTTTTATTACATTTATTTGTGTGTGTGTATGTGTGTTCCTGGACACGTATGCCATGGCGCATGTGTGGAGGTCAGAGGATAACCTGCAGGACTCAGCTCTCTTCCCAGAAATTGAACTCAAGACACTGAGTTTGAAATTACGTGGCCTTACTCACTGAGACATCTCAGAGGCCCACATTCTAAGTTTTATGACTTCGAGGGATCAACCTCGGGTCATCAGGCTTGCAGGGCAAGCACTTCTACCCACTGAGCTGCTTTCCTGGCCTCTCTCAAAGGATCCATTCCGAGACCCCTGTAGACGCCGGCAATGGCAGAGTACCAAAGCACACACAGTTTCCCCCCCTTACTGCACGGCGCTGCATCAGCACCAGAGCCGCTGCTCCGTCCACACTCTGGACCCTGTGATCTCCTGTGCATCACAACTCCTCCTGTGCATTAAGTAGAATAGGCGTGTTGCGTGGGAGACCAGGCAAGTCCCACATTTGTACTGCAGGCGTGGCGTGGCCTGACTGAACATGGCCAGAGGCGGGGTCTTTCTTGGTCACAGATGAATGGTCTCGTTTTCCTGTCTGCTAAACTGTTACCTCATGAGCAGAGTGGAACAATCTCCAGAAGGTTCCATCTTACCATTTACAACCACAAAATGAGTACGACCTTTTACTACAGACCTGCTGGTCTGTAACACTTCTGCCCAGAGTCAGACATCAGCTGATCAGAATCGCCACACTTCACTCCCTCATCTGCAGGGCAAGAACCAAAAAGTGGGCAGATCCCACAAAAAACCAGCCACACCCCACTGTCTAGAGGTGGTCGATTCCTCTGCACCACCCTGGTCCTGTTCCCTTGCTGTGTAGCTAACAAACTTGGCTTTTCCTATTCTGTTCTGACCTGAATGAATCCATTCACTGCCCACGTGTGGACACACTGTAGAATGATGTTGAGGCATTCAAATCTGATACCCAGGTATAGTGCTTGCTAATGGTGGTAGACTAGATGCCCCGGGCAACACGATGAGTCATATTCCCAGCAAGGCAGAGGGGAAAGGTATAAGAGTTCATTATGTTACTCAGAACAGTATGCAGTATTCCGGAATTTTCCACTGAATATTCCTGACTGCAGTTGACCCCCAGTTTACAGAAAACACAGGAAGTGAGATTGCGAATAAGGGGAGGCCAGTGTCCCTGGCATCTGTATGACAATAATTTAAAGCAGTGGTTCTCAACCTGTGGGATGCGACCCCTTTGGGGGTCACATATCAGACATTTATATTATGAGTCACAGCAGTAGTACATTACAATGAAGGAATAAGAAAATAATTTTACAGTTGGGAGGGGCCACACACTTGTAGTATTTGACATAGGCAGAATGATGACCCAGAGAGCCGTCCTCTCTACCTGGATCCTATGCCTTTGTATAGAAAAGTTAAAAGGGCCAAGTTAAACTAAGGCCCTTGAGCCATGGATGATCCAGGAGACCCACTCCAGTACAGGGTCCTAAAGCAGGAGAACCTTGCCTCCCTGTGGTCAGAGTAACAGATACAGCCAGAGAAGCAGAGATAGACAGATGCTCCCCTGAGGCGCTGAAGGCAGGTCCAGGCAAGGGGCTATGGTATCTTAGAAACTGGAGGAGCCAGGCCAGGCGGCAGAGCCTCCTCAGTCCCCAGAGGGACTGTTAGGTCCTAAGTTGCCCTCCCCCCAAAGGCAGTGCTAGAGACAATGGTATAAACAGGATTCTGACAGGGAAAATAAAAGCTTTGTTGCTAGGTGTCTTAGTCACTGTTCTATTGCTATGAAGAGTTCCTGCGATGCATCCAGCCTTGCGGGCTGCATGTAACTCCTGGCGCTTAGCCTCTCCTGAGGGAGGCAGCTGTTGTTGGACTGCTCAGCCTGTATTGTACAAACAACAACACACCACTTTCGACTGTGTGTCCCGCTCTGTGAGTTCTGGTCCTCTGGAGAGCACTAAGGAACGCCGTCAAGGTTTTTCTTGTCCCCTTGGTGTTTCAGTTTGCTTCATGGGAAACTCTGATAACAGAAAGCATGCAATTGGGGGCTTGCTTACAGTTTCAGAGGTTTACCCGTTATCCTCATGGCAGGGAACATGCTGACGTGTAGGCAGGTGCTGGAGCAGTAGCCGAGAGCTACATCCTGATCCAAAGGCAGAAAAAGAGCACCTATGCCTGGCATAGGCTTTTGAAACCTCAAAATCCACCCCCAATAACACACTTCCTTCTCCAAGGCTATAGCTCCTCTAACAAGGCCACACCTCCTAATCCTTCTAATCCTTTCAAATCGTGCCATTCCCAGGTGACAAAGCACTCAAACATATGAGCCAATGGGGGCCATTGTTTGGACAAATGTCACCCTAAATTCAGCATTCCTTAGGAATCTCCTAAGGCCAGTTTCTGTTCACCAGGACCTCCCTTAACCAGACCCCAAAGATTAACAACCTCAGACAAGGACATCTAGTTCCTGTCAATGTGAACAGCCAGTATCAGCTCAAAGACCCCTTCCTGGTGACTGTCACATAAAACCCACTTGCTTTTCTACCATTTTGCTTCTCTCTGCCCCTGGCAATAGCTTTGACAATTTGATCCCCAATAAGTCTTTCTACCCATGGAGTGGTTCAGTTTGTGGGGGGTGGGGATCTCACCGCACCACCACTTACCCTGCCAAGGCTCTGATTTTTACCCTGCCAAGGCTCTAATTTTAGTCCCTTTGATTGAGTTCAGATCTGAATTTGGGCCTACAGAGGAAACACAAAGTTTGTGGGGATGTTTAATAGTAATACAAAAAAGAAATGCATATTTTAAGATACAATCATTTTTTAATTAAAAGGGCTATTTTCAACCAAACTGTCTTAAAAAAATGGAGGGCACTGTGAACTACTTTGATCAAGTTTCTCACTACATACATACTGACTCAGAAATACAGACTTTTTTAAAAGTAAAAACCTGGCTGGGACCGTGGCTGAGTCCATAGCGTGCTTACTGTGTGGGCATAACTATCTGAATTTGATGCCCAGACCCTGCACCCACATAAAAAGCCAGCTGCATTGGCACATGCCTATCTGTATTCCAAGTGTCAAGGAGGCAGAGACAGAAGGGTCCTTGGGACTTGTCAGTCAGCCAAATCAGTGAGCTCCAGGCTCAAAAAAGAGGTTGAGGGTAATGAAAGACACCCAACGTTGACCTCCACATGTGCTTGAATATTTGTGCACATGCACCAGCTCATACCCGTGCATCAGCCCACACATAACACCCCTCCCACACAATCTCTCCCAAAGTCACAGAACCTCAATACGCTCACTTGAAAGTGTTTAAATCGGTATTTACAAATTTACAAGTTCTTCCCCATGAAACAAACCAAAACACCAAAGGGGTAAGGAAAACTATGACCTTCGCATTCCTTAGTGTTCTCCAGAGGACCATAATTCACAGAACAGACAGACAGTCAAAAGTGTCAACTGTTTATACAATACAGGCTGAGTAACCCAACAATGACTGCCTCCCTGGAGAGGCTAAGAACCAGGAGTTGCATAGCCCACAGATTGGATGTCTTGGCAGTCCCATCCTGGAGCTGAGGCCTAGAGGATATCTTCTCTTCATTATGTCTTGGAAGTTCAAAGAACATGGGTTCTGATGCCAGCAAAGGAAAGTTCTAGACATGAAGGTAAAAAAGGTTTGTCCCTTGGCCCCTTCCACCTGGCTGCCACCAGAAGGTACCACCTGCATTTTGGATGGTTCCTCCTATTTAAAATAACCTGATTGACTTAGGGTTTCTAGTGCCGAGAAGAGACACCAGGACCACAGCAACTCTTATAAGGACAACATTTAGCTGGGGTGGCTTGCTTACAGCCTCAGAGGTTCAGTCCATTATCACCATGGTAAGCAGCATGGTGGAATGCAAGCAAACATGGTGCTGGAGAAGGAGCTGAGAGTTCTAAATCTTGCTGGAAACAGGAAGTGGTCAGAGGGTCACACTGAGCAAAGACTGAGCAAGAGAGACCTTAAAGTCCCGCCCCCACGATGACATACTTCCTCCAACAAGGCCACACCTCTTAATAGTGCCACCCCTTATGAGCATATGGGGCCAATTACATTCAAACCACAGCAGTGATCAGGACAATCACTTACAGGTGTACCTATCAGCTTACCTCTTAGTTGATTCCAGATCCTGTCATGTTGAAAAGCAAGATTACACCTCCCAGTCTTCCTGAAGACCTACCAAGGCTTAGAATTAACAAGATTATGCTAGACACCACGGGATACATTAACAAGATCCTACTAGACACCATGGGTATACACTACCTGCTACTGTTCCCCCCCATCACATATTGTTTTTGTTTTCATATATTCTGGAAAACTAAAGAAAAGCAATTAGCATTTAACAGGCCATACTACTCTGGTTATACAAAAAACATAGCTAAAAATAGTTGAAAAAGGTTAGTTCTTTTTCATGTTTAAGAATATTTTATATATTTCCTTTTCTTTTGCGTGCTTGCTTCTCATGTTTTGGACAAAGAATATAGAACACAGTTTAGTCTGAAAGTATTGACAAAGAGAAACTATTTAATTAATAGTGGTGACCTAGACTTTGGGGATTGTGAATATTTTATTATCCCTGTTTTCAAACGGAGTAAACAGACAATGGAAAGGCTGGAAATACTGAGTGGACTCTGAAGGACGTAGGAAGCCTCCATAATGAAGTTCTGAGTGGCTGCTGTCCCCATTTTACAGAGGAAGACACGGGTACAGAGAGGTCACAGGTGAGCGGCAGGCAGGGCAGGCAGGGCAGGCAGGAGGGCAGGGAGAAGGCAGGCCAGGCCCCCCTGCCCACCCTCCCGCTGCTGTCACTGGGCCTACACGCCCAGAGCCACTGAAGAGCATTGGTGGTGTGCTGCGGTGACTCACCATGACTTGGGTCCATGTGGCTGTAGGCATTCTCTTCAGTGGCTCCATCACGTGGAGCCAGCCTCAGCGCTCCTCCTCATCCCGCTAATCCCCATCCAACACCCTTTGCTTGACCACAGCAGCCCCTTCTGGATGACCTTCAAACAGATTAACATTGCTTTCTTCCTGCACTTGAGGAAAACCTATCCTTCTTTTGGTTCCTAAGGCACTGACGAAGGTGGCCTTCCATGTCCTTCTGCTGTGACCCCTAGACCAGTAAGCCCAGCTACCCCAGTGCCCTGCCTCAGGGGTTTTGCTTTCACTGTCTCCACTGTGAACCTGTGCCCACTGACCATGGCACACCCCTTTCTTGGGTTAAAGTTTTTAGCTCAAATGCACCCGGGAGATATTCCCTGGTGACTTCAAAGGGCCTGTTGCCCAATGCTCTCATGCCAACACATGCCCTCCAGACCCTCAGAACACTGACTGTCTCAATCCCTGAGTGTTTTCGGCCCCGTTCTGCTTCTGGGAGGCAGCAGTACAGCAGGAAGGTATCTTATT
This sequence comes from Bramus lutescens, assembly GCA_001685075.1. Taxonomy (NCBI): domain Eukaryota; kingdom Metazoa; phylum Chordata; class Mammalia; order Rodentia; family Cricetidae; genus Bramus; species Bramus lutescens. The sequence goes on from LOEQ01000007.1 coordinate 244,841, forward strand.
CTTTGCAAGTTCAGCCTGTCTGTGCTGTCCACAGCCCCAGAGACAGCTCCCAGCCTAAGAAGATGCTGAAAAAAAGAAAACTAACTTCCAATTTTACTCTTAAGGTTAAAGAGAATGCTCCAATAAAAGTGAAGTTTTTATTTTGCATGTATAATAGAACAAAAAGAAAGTTCCGTGTTTTCTCACTTTCCTGGTGGGGAACGGAGATAACAAACACACAGAACTGAATCAGAGAAGCAGTTCTGAGTGAGGTACCACTAACATCTAACATCTCATACTCTGGAAGCCAGTGTGGACCTGATGCTGGAATTGCTTTGGGGCTCTTCTTCCACCCCAAAATGTTTTCACTGTGGTAGATATACATAACATAAAGTCCCCCACTTTTAACCAGTTTAACTGTGTTTAATTCATGGGCATTATCTGTTCATGGTGCCGTGTAACCATTATCCATGTACAGAAACTGTCATCCCAAACAGGAACTCTATCATTCACACACTCCCCTCTTTCCTTTCAGCCAAGGAGCTGTTGTTCCGCTGCCGATCCCTCTGGCCATCCCTGGGCCTTCAAGGGCAGACCTGGCCAGCACTTACCTGGCTTATTCCACTCAGCTTTCAGAGTTTACCCTTGCGGCATGCATTGATCCCACTCCTAGCTAAGACAGGAAGTATTCTGTTGCTTGAATGTACCATGGTTTATTATCTGCCCATAAACACGTATGCTGCTTCTACTTTGGATTTTTGTTTTTTCTTTTTTTGTGAATAATGCCAGGGACATGGGTATTAAAGTCCTTGTCTCTCAGTCTCTAGAAGCAAAATTAAACATAAGAATAACATTATTCGGTCCTGGAGGGTCCTGACGTGGCAAACAGAGGACTCCCCAGAACTCCAAGCCCAGAAGGCTTTGTCTCCCCAAAAGGGTAGTCCTGAGCTTGTACGCTGTCTCCCTTCGGGGCTCCCTACGCAACCACAGTAATGGGAACAGGCTGCAGATGAACGAGGATAGCCCCTCGCTCAAAAGCCATTCCAACCTGAATCTCCAACAAAGACAAGTGGAATATAAAAATAAGCTTTTATTCAAAGTTGAAAATGTTTCCAAAGCTTATACATACTGCCACCTCTGAGGAGGCTTCTGGCACCAGTGACAAGCAGATAAGCTGCTTTGCCACCAGCACCCCACTCCCCTGGGTACTGGTCCTGAGGGACGCTCACTTCCCGGAAGTCCAACACTGACTGGCCTAGCGAGGGCCAGGGACGACTGTCACCACAGGACAACAGAAAACAGCACCGGGACCAGACAGCAGTACCTTCCCTGAAACACCTCCACCAGGGCAGGGACTTCCTTCCGGAGGGGCTTTCTTCCAGCCTTCAGGGACAGCCTACAAGGTCCTCTTCGAAAGCAGTGACCGCCAGAGACATTGCTGGGCTAATTTTCTGCAGTATCCCCAGGGGTCTGACGCTTGGACAGAAGTCACAGCCACTCCCCAACCGCTTCCTGCACGGTGGAAGCTTTGATCCTGGGATGCCAAGTCTCCGGCACTCATTTGTGAAGGGTTCAAAAAACAAGCACCCAGATTTAAAAAAACAAAAACAAACAAACATTTATTTTTTTATATAAAAGTGCCAAAATACCCACCAATGTCGTACTCTATCTCAACAACCAGTTTACACTAGGCATCAAAAACGCAAGGCCCTTTATTCACATGGCTCAGAGCTGACTCCCTCACGCGTTTCCGCAGTAGCTGGAGTCCCGGGACAGGGGGAAGCTGGCACTGCGATTCGCCGTGCTAGTCCAGATGTCCAGGTTCATGTAGGCACGGAACGGGTTAAACCCCGGGTAGTACTCCTTGCACATGACCTGGTTTTCCATGTGGGTCGAATGTTCCGCAGTGGGACTGGTGGAGCAGCAACTTTCATACACGTCGCTTTGTGGGGCCCAGATGGAACCAAAAAGTCCAGACATGGGAGACAAACTTCGGGTGCTGGTGAGGTAGGACTGAAGTGGAAATGGGGAAGACAAGAAAAAGAGCAAAAGCATTAAAAATCAAAAAGGGGATTTCAAGGTGTAACACGGAGACAGCCCAGGCACCCAGGGGATGCGGCCATGTCCTGTCTACCCCGTTACCCGGGAGCTGTGCATGTGTCCCAAACATTCTGTGTTGTTCTAGGAGGCTATGACATTTTCATGGAATTGAATAAGTCTACTTGCAATCCAGAGGACTCAGCCAAAGGTCCTTCATGTGAAAAAAAAAATGTGTGGTGTGGACATGAGAAGGCACAGGCCGTCCCGACTGACCTGTGAAACTTCCGGTTCACCTCCAGCCCAGCTGGAGGCTGTGGAGGCCACTTATGGCCTGTGTCACAGGCTGACGTCCTGCCCTGTCTGCAGCCCCCCACCATCTGTCTACCCGGTACAATCTTCATGATGCTGCCACTGCTCTTGTGTATGAACCCCACCAGCTCTGCCTGAGGGGAACTCACTGCCGAAGGGAGCAGGGAACCAGAGTAGGGAAGCATCAAAGGAGAGAGGGGAGAGCAGCACTCACCGGAGAGCTGACTAAACTGGCGTGTTCCCAGGCAGTGGGGTTGCCGGCTGGAGAGCTCCAGGTAGAGTGAGCACTGTGGCCAATGAAGTCGGTCTGAACTTTGGAGGGGCAGGGGAAGCCATTGGTGTAATTCATGTTTTCTGTGAGGGAGGGGAGGAAGAATGTGTTCACAAAGCACTGCATGGAACACTTTCTGGGATTTACTACATGGAGTCCCATGTGCATCCCCACCAGTTAAGACACACCACCTGGCTGGGCTAAGGTGTCTGTTCTGGCTCATTTCATGGGATATTTCTAATGTGCAAAATTTACTGAGAAATGAACAGTCCAAAACCCTTACCCACCCTTAACGGCCCCAAGTCTGTGCAGTGCTGGTGATGGAGTCCCAGCCCACTCTGTTAATCACCTGCCCCTCCAACCTCAGCCACCAGCATGTGTTCCACATGGCCCGGTAAAGTCACTGTAAACTAAGTACTTTCAGATATCATCCAGGAAATGTGAGATAGAAACCTCACAATCCTAGGGAGAAAGTTACCCAAGTGCCCCCTTGTGGTTGCCTGCAGTGACGCATGGACACAGGACTTCCTTAGTCCTGGCTGGGCAAAGCAGTACCAGCAGGAGAACTCCTGGTCCATCTGTATCCTGCAGTTTCCAGGTGATCATGGAAATCCTGACTCTCAGGTTACTGATTGTGGGATTTGAGGCCGAGTATCTCTACGTATCCACTATTCCTGCTCCAGGCCCCTTTCCCTCCTCCTGCTGGGCTTCCCACCCCACTGGGGTAGAGTAAGGGCATGCTGAAGAAAGAGCGAGTCTGCACCCCATAGGAGACTTGCCAGCTGAAGAATGCCCAGCCACCCGACGGATAAACTACCCTGTTAGGGCTACAGAGATAGAAATGACCCAGTTTTACCTAATTAACAGGACCAAGTGGGGTAAGGTTACATATGGAATCCCCAGGTACCAGAATAAAGGC
>LOEQ01000007.1:259219-270831 GCA_001685075.1 Bramus lutescens
TGGGAATTCTCCTCCAGCCTCCGCCTGGATCGCTAGCACCTGAAGCTCAATGAATCAACTGCTGAAGCCAAATCAGACTAACCCAGGAAGAAACCGGCTGTGTGTGCGTGTGCTAATTTGTACATGGATGAACTTTGTGTGAACAGATGTACCGCCACAGGATATTCCAGACTAGTTACAGCTTCTTGGGTAAACCGAGTCAGAGCACACTTCTTGTGTAAGTGTGGTTATGAAGAACTTAGTCTAGTGGACGGCATACTGACAGCTATAGCGACGCCTGCTGCACACGCAGACTCGGCTGGTGGCCTTCCAGGGGGCCTTCTCCCTCTCTCACTGTCTGCCTCTGAAGCCCTCAGTCTCGCTGGTGTTGCTGCAGCCAGTATTAAATCCAACTCTTGAGGATTCCAACACAGATTGAAAACCAGTAGGAATCCTGCAGGCCAGCAGCGGACTGGGACTGCAGAGACATCTGGTCTTTGAACATGAGCAACTACACGGTTCTCAGCCTTTGCCCTGTGTGACGGCCCTTGATGGACTATCCAGACCACGCCCTGCAAGTCAGGTCAACATAACGGCTCTCAACATAAATAGAAACATATACTGTGTGTGTGTGTGGTTACCAGTTTAGTGACTTTAGAACAGGGGCTCTCAACGTATGCATAGAGACCCCCACAGGGATCGAATATCAGATATTTACATTACGATTCAGAACAGCAGCAAAATTAGTTATGAAGTAGCAATGAAATAATTTTATGGTGGGGGTCACCACGACATGAAGAACTGTGTTAAAGGGTCACAACATTAGGAAGACTGAGAACCACTGCTTTACAGAACCCTGAAATCAGGCTGCTTCATGCCCAACTCCTGCCTGGCAGCCCCAGTGTGGAGGGCCCAAAGAGCCTTCTCTCCCTTGTTTTCCTGGGGGGGTGGGGGGTGGGCAAGCATCGCCCTAGCTGCTCCCAGTTGGTGGGTTCTCTCCTTGCAGGTTTGGCAGTGCCTGCTGCCTGCCTGCTGTGATCTTCTGTGTGCTACACCTGTACAAGCTGCCACCCTCTGGGGCTTCCCAGGACCCTGTAAGCCCAGCATTAGTCTTGATGCTTGATTACATGCAAACGCCTGTGCACTTCTCAACCCCCTTTGGAATGTCTATAGCATATCTATTTTGTAGCACTTCCGTTTAATTTAAACAAAAGAGTCGCACTTGCTATATCAAATTTACAGAATACAGAGCAACCACTCAGAAATGACTAGGCTCCCTCCCTATTTCACAAAGCTTCCTTCTGAATATTTCTCCATGAGCCGACACATATATGACACTAAGACAATGAATTACTTTAAAATCAAATGTTAAGGTCCGATTTTTTAAGAATCTATTTTTTAAAGTAACCAAGGTAGAACCAAAGGAACTACTAACTTTTAAACATTTTTTTTCTGCATAATATATTAATTCATTGAAGATCTCTTTAAGGGCCAGATATTGTGGCATACACCTTTAATCCCAGCACTTGAGATGCAGAGGCAGGAGGATTGCTTTTGAGTTCTAGGTCAGCCTGGTCTACACACTGAGTTTCAGGACAGTCAGAGATGTGTAGAAAGACCCTGCCTCCAAGAATAAAACAAAATAAAGCAACAAGCAAATAACGGAGATGTCTTTAAAGTGAAGAATAAGACTGTGAGCCGGGTGGTGGGGGCACATACCACAGGCAGATCTCTGTGACTTTAAGGCCAGCCCGGTCTGCAAAGCGAGTCCAGGATAGCCAGAGCTGCTATATAGAGAAACCTTGTCTCGAAAAACCAAGAAAAGAAAAAAAATAGACTGTGGGTGTGGGAGGGGGCCAGTGGTGCTTATCATCCATCAGTTCTGGGTTTGATCCCCAGTACCACAGGGACAGACAGACAGACACAGGTCGCTCTCCACCAGGAATGATCACTGTTAAAACTGATTTACCTGCCCCACTTCTAGATATTTTTATATATTACTTATGTTGTTAAATTTTTTAGTATTTGCAAACTGGCTTTGGTTTACTGTTGCTGAGTATTTAATCTCGGTTCTAGACATAACATTTGCCAATGTCACTAACAGATCTTTAAGGTACCTTCTACAACCCTAAATCTTCATTTTTACTTTTAGCTTGGTGGGTTTTCGGTAACGTGAGTTTCTCAAGACAAGTGCACAAGTTCATTTTCATTAAAAATCTGTTGCTACCTCTGTATCTGCAGTTCAGCTTGAGCGGACAGAACATGCTTTGTCACACTTTCTTCTCTCAGTGGCGCTGCGCCAGTATTTTCCGTCTTCACATTCCCACTAAGTCTGAAGCAAGCTTAGGTTTGTGTTTCCTGTCTTCCGTGCTCTGGGCAACTCTTTATGCCTCAAGCTTCATGAATTATGAAGATGGTGCCTATGGTTTGTCATCAGGCATCAGCTTTTCTAGACCTACACGGTGGAGCATTTTCATCTATGAACTGAACTCTTCCCATAACACAGGAAAATCTACTCCATTAATAATACTCTTGTGCTCTTTTAGAGAAAAGATGATAATAGATGCAGGACAGAGAAAGATGGAAAGGAGATATCAGCACTAACCAGGTGGAACAGGTTCTGGTCTGGCTCTACTCCACGACTGCCACTAGGAGTTAGTCCACTGCTTAAGATGAGGGATCCAGAGAATTAAAGCTACCTGGGTTCTCTGAAAACCATTTCACTATACCTATATAATCAGAGGATAAAACTTTCTGAACAAACAAATTACAGGGTTACTATCACCTGCAGAGAAGACATCTACTTATAGGAGATATCTGCGCTCTTTGCCTGCCTGTGAGCACTGCTCTCTTTAATAGGAGAGAGAGGGGAATGCAAACCTCTGGTGACGGTGTGTCCTGTTTCTCGGAGCACGCACCCTCTGGAGATGCTCTCTGACTCCTCCTGGAGGAAGACAGCTTTGTGTCAGCCCCCTTCACAGTCTCACCACTGTCCGCTTCAGTCTTGACAGGCACTGGCTGGTTATTTCCTTGAATAAATTTAAAAAAAATCAATGTATAGAATTTTCCCATTCATAGTCCCCATAATTGTTTTCCTTTGTCAAGCTCATCTAATTTAATGAGATTTCAGTTTAATAACCATGATTTCCCAGAAACACACTCTGTTTACAAGTGGAAATACACTTATATAAATGTTCTGCCATCTTTAAAAGATGTCAAAGTGAGGGTGGGACATTAACATTGCTGTGTGGTCACAATTCACGATGGTCAAAGGTGGAAACAACCTGCTGTCCACCAGCAGACACAGACGAAAGGAAAACTATTGTGGGGCTACAGTTAACACTGCCAAAACCACACATACATTAGTTAAGATGACTTTTTAAAGGGGATTAAAATCCTGGTTGGAAGGGCCCGAGGAACCTTTAAGGCAGTATACTAAATGAAATGAGCCAGACAGAAAGGGCTAATGTTTTATGACTTCAGTTGGAGGGAGACCTAATGCAGCCACATTCACGCAGACAAGAGGACGCTTCCCAGGTCCTGGGGAAGGGGTGACGGGAGTTTAGTTTACTACTCAGCAGACACTGTTTGGGTTGACAAAGTCCTGACGACTGACTGAGGTGGTGCTTGTCCAACACCTCAAATTAGAATAATTGTTCCTCTCAGAGAACCCCAACTATCTTTTACATCATAGTATTCTTTATGGAGCAGTCAAGTTTCCACTTGCAGATTGTGCCAAAAGCATAAAGCTCTCTAGAGTCAGCTCAGAGCCTTCCCACAGCTTCACTTCAGTATCAGCAAGTGACGAGTAATAAGATTTTCATGGTTTGAACACGCGCCTTGGTTCCCCAGACAGCGCTCTCAGGAGGTGCGGTGGATCTTCAGCCTCCTGGGCGGGACTCAGGTCACTGGGAAAGGGTCATGAGACCTTGGTCTTTCCCCCTACACTTGCCTATTTGTTTCCTGGCTGGTGATATGGGTGAGCTCTGATGGAGGCTTTCTACCTTGCCAGGCGAACTCCAATCAGAGCCTTAAGACAACAGAACCCCTAGAACCCTGCCCCACTGCATTGTTTAAGAGATACTTCATTGCATTGATACGAAGCTGGCCAACAAGTGCTCGTAGCTAAGTGTGAAGATCAAAGCTTGACTGGTAATGTTAGCATGCACCTTTAATTCCAGTACTCAGGAAGCTGAGCCAGGCGGGATCTCTGTGAGTTTGTGGCCAGCCTAGTCTACATAGTGAGTTCCTGGCCAGCCAGGGCTACTTTATGAGATTCTCTTTTAAATAAATACAGGCTGCTTGAGTTTTTCCAACTGTACAGGAGAAATGTGTTGATATACTGGCCTGAGAAAGAAAGAGGAGCGGAGAAGGGAAGAGGTGGTGCAGACCCTCTGGAGGCTGCAGGTATCTGCTAAGGCACGCTACCCAGTTCCTTCTTCAGTCAATAGCATCTGTCATGACAGCGTTTGTCTTCCTTTAACCAAGAGATGCTATTAAAAATGCAAGGTCAGGAACTAGGAGGTGCTACAGCTGTCAGAAAAGTTGGTGCAGCTGGCTGTGGTGGAGCATGCCTTCAATGCCAGTAGTTGGGAGGCAGAGGCAGGCAGATTTCTGAGCTTAAGGCCAGCTTGGTCTACAGAGTGAGTTCCAGGACAGCCAAGGCAACACAGAGAAATTGTCTTAAAAACAAAAAGAAAAAAACAAAACAAGTTGGTGCAGATATGATTAGTCAGAAACCCTACAAGGGGTGACTACTTTTTTTTTTAACTAAAGTCTAAAGCAGAGAAGAAATAATTAAAAATGTATCAATGTCAACCTAATGATGATAAATGACATTAATACCCCTACCTTGTTCTAAAACGTGAAATTCTTAGTCACACATTCTAAAAAAAGGTGCCATGTTTTGAATTTCAACATTTATGCCTTTGCTAAAATTGGGTACATGAACTCACTCAGCGTCCACGGTTAAAACCAAAGATCAAGCCAGGCACAGCAGCTTGCCCTGTAGCCCCGTGACTTGGGAGCTGAGGGAAAAGTCCTGTGGTGCGTCTGACAAGATGGCTGCACTACTGTAAGAATATGAAGAAAGGAGTGGGGGAGGGGACAGCAGTGTCTCTCTGAAGGTTACAGTGAGAGAGACCAAAGGAGAACAATCGAGGCGGCCAAGATTACCGTGTTTCCTGGAGACTTCTGGCATGTCTGACTGCTGGTACTGAGGTGGGCTTTTGGGCAAAGGACTTTCAGGCGGCTTCTTAGAAGTCTTCTGTGGGCAGGGCTCTTGTTCCTTGAGCTCGCCCTCGGGTTCTGGAGTTCTAACGTCAGTTTCCTTAGGAAACATACATGTCTGTGGTCCCTCCTTCATACTACATTCTGAAGAAGTATTATCGACAACTGTGTTTCTCACTGAGTTTTCCTCTCTGTTCAGTACATTTCTGGGGAGGGTTAAATTCTTCTGCAAGCTGACATTCACACCACTGGCATATTTGAGGCTGACCCAGTTCTCACTCGTGACATCGGTGCAAACATCTTCCTTGGCAGCTGACAGGGAGCTTGCCAGGGTCAAAGTCTGCTTCTCCTCAGTGGCGATGTTGGCACTGCTGGCCACGGAGGCACTGGGTTTCTGTTTGCTGTAGTAGAAGGAACATTTATGCTTCTTCTGAGAATGCCCATAGGTGGCTGGACTCCTCTTGGATGCATTCTGGATCCTGCTCAGGGGAGGGCCCACTGGAAGGCAGCTCTTCCCTCTGCCTTTATCAGACGGGTTGGACACGTCAAGAAAGTTCTTGCAATTGCTTCTAAACATAAGAAGAAACACGTTTAGTATGAACGCAAAGCAAACCAAACTTCACTTCTGCATGAGGGTGGGGTCATTGGTGCAGTGCACTGAGGAGCTCCAGCCTCCCCTTCTTTCCCAGCCCACGAGTTTCCTGCTGAAAGGCCATCAATGAGCCAAGCCCTCACACAGACTAAGAAAACAGTACAGGTGTTCACACAAGTGACAGAGAATTGGATAAAAGCAGAATTTCTATGACCTTGGAAGGAAATCAGAAACGAGCAGTATGAACCCCCCCCAAACGCACAGAGAGAGAGGCCGTACTTGTGAGAGTGGGAGCTGACCACTGGACCACCATTCGGCTGTAAGGATGAGCTGCCATTCTGCCTCTGCCTTGTGTTCATGAATTCCATCAGAATGTACTGTGCTTGCTGGAAGGCTATCAGGATCACACCCAACAGGGACAAACTGGGGAGAGAGCAGTGCCGTTCGCTGCTGTATGGTTCTGAACGGCATCAAGAAGACCCACCACAAGCCAGGCACAAGAGAATACGCCTGTCGTCCCAACTACTCAGAAGCTGAGGCAGGAGGACTGTGAGTCTGGTGTGGGCAGCATAATGAGCCTGCCTCAAAAGCAAAGTAGAACAAAGCTAAAAGACTTTTTTCTCTATTACAGAACAGTGGTGAGTGAACGGTAGAAAACAGCTGCAGAACTGGCGTTACATTTTATTAAATGTATGACTTATTTCCGATGTTTCTTAAAGGTTAAAAAAAGCACTTTAAAAAAGTTTAAAATGTGCACATTCATAAGGCTGACATGACAATTCAATTTTTAAACATGTTTCTAAATAGTTACTGTTAAGGGGTCACTGTGGTCTTGCTGAGTAACAGTGGCCACACCTTTAATCCTAGTACTCCGGGAGGCAGAGACAGGTCAGCCTGGTCTACAGAGTGAGTTCCAGGACAGCCAGGACTGCACAGAGAAACCCTGTCTTGGAAAACAAGCAGGATCATTATGGTCTTATGATGTCAGATAGTCACTGCACTGAGCTAATGACATCAGCCCTGAGGTCTGCCACTGTGACTGGCAGTGACAGGGAACGTGGAACAGAGCTGTGAGTCACGCCGCAGGTCCTATCACCCTCTCAGGCAGCGCCTGTCACTGCCTTGTCTCCTGAGCGTGTGCCACGGGACTCAGAGCAATGAAAGTCCCTCCATTCTTACATGCCTGCATTTCCAAGTGACCCTTGCTCTGCTCTGCCTGACGAGGGTGGGACACATGGGTGCTTACCTGACAAAGAAGACGGTGAGCCTCCAGAAGGACTCCTCCCAGCTGGGACCAGGAACCACCTCTGCACACAAGGGCAGCATGTGATGCGGTAGAGTCACGTTGAGTGTGAAGTGGAACTCCAGGTCTGTGGCAGTCACCAGCATCAGCTCGCGGATGACCCAGGAAGAGGTAAAGTCCGGAGTAAACCTAGGGTAAGCGGCTCATGTTATAATTATTTCCTGATTTCAGGGGTAAGTGGCTCATGTTATAATTATTTACTGATTTCAGGGGTAAGTGGCTCATCTTTATGATTATTTCCTGGTTTTAATTTTCACCACAAAGCCAAAATAACAGCAGAAGCAAACTTAGGCCTACATAACAACACTCAGGACTGGACAGATGATTCGGTAGCACTGGGTCATCTTCCAGAGGACCTGGGTTCAATTCCCAATATCCACACAGCAATTCAGGGGACCAGATAGCTTCTTCTCTCTTTGAGTACCAAACACCCACACAAATTTTTAATAAAAAAAACCCACATTTATATAAAAGCAGCTGAAGATGTCAGTTACTAATGGGCTGGGTGTCTCCCGCAACAGAGCACCATGATCGGAAATGACTTACACGATACTGATGTCACGGGATGTGTTTGGGGTCAGTGAAAACGGGCGGCAATCCAGCACTTGGAATCCATAACCCTGGCAGTTATACCCATTGATTTTCAGCGATGTCACGGTTACAGGAAGAGGCCCGATATTCTCAACCTTGAAGTTCTTTGTGATGGATAAGGTCTGCTTGCTGTCTTTTGGTTCTAGCAAGGAACAAGTTGTTTTATTTAGTATTCATAAACTTCAAAACTAACTTTAATAATAAACAGAATCAAAAAGTTATTAAATAGCTCAAAGCCTGCTATCTACCTGGTTTGTGGAACAGTTCCTTATTCTGTCATCTCTAGATGTTGTTATAAAATGAGAAAACAATAGAAATACTCAAGTCCAGACTCCTCTCAAGTGAAGACTCTGCCTTCACTTGCTAGAGACGAAACTCAGATAGATGCTTATTCTTCCTGGAGCCAAACGGTATGACTTTACTGCAGGGTATTATGCACTCTGACCCTGGAAGGCTCACTTATACTGACCCAGGGATGAGGAAGAGATAGGGTGTCTCATATATCCCAGGCTGGCCTTCAACTTGCTATGTAGTAGCCAGAGATGGCCTTAAACATTGGATCCTCCTGCCTCTACCTCCCAAGTCCTAGATTAGAGGGGTGCATACCATCACCCCAGGTTTACAGACATTTTTGTCTAAACATCATAAGTTCAGATACAATAGCAAACCTTTGGAAATAAAGAAAGCATATTTTATATTGGGAGTTTTAGGAAAGAGTCAACAGCTTAAAATGTGACTGTAAACTTATTAACTCAGTCTAATCTATATAAGGAGTAATATTTAACCATTTCTATGGTTTCCATCAATCCTTACTTTAAGAACTCTAAGTTATTAAGTGAACGAAAAGATGTAGCAGGTGTCGAGCCTGTAAACTCACGTCGATGACAGTCCATCAGAGTGGACTCGGGCACCTTAAATCGGAGTGACCCTCCTGCACCAGGAAGTCTTCCACCCACTTTTAAGAGCTCTTGTGCTCCAAATCCTTCCACAGCAACCATGTCGAGGACAGTCAAGTTATTCCTACAATGAAGGGTAGCACAGCAGCTTCACCCCAGGCTAAGTCAACACAGCCCTAAAGCACACTAAACACCTCCTGTGACACCAGGAAACTTAGCTCAAATGTTACAAGCTGCGAAGTTTAGCTGGCATTAATCCAAGACAGAAAGAATATTGTGAGTTAAAAATACAAGCATCTCTTAAAATTATGGCATCTCCTGCATCTCTAGGAAATGAATGCTAGTCCAGAGTGCTCACGCTAGCTGGCAGGAGAGGGGCTGAGTGGCCACCACTCTCCAACCACCCACCACAACCAGAAGCTCAGCTCTAGAACAACCAGGCATGGGGTAGTGACCACACCCCGAGACATCAAATAAAGTGGCAGACGCAGATGCTAGCCAAACGCAACAAAATGACAAAATTTTAGAGGTTTTCACAGAGACTGCAATGAGAAGAAATACTGCCTGAGAGATGGGATGACCCTAGAATTATAATTCTGTTTCTTTTTAATCAAAATATAATCCCACAAATTACATTTAAATAGTCAGATTATTACTAATGCAGTGGCGCAGGCCAGAGTTCATCTTTTTATTAACTGACACTACGCTTGCTGAGACAAAACGTTATGCACCAAGTTTAAAGGGGGCACACAAGACTGAATTCCCAGCACCACGATGACAATGCCACCTAACTACAGAGGGAATTTACCTATATCTCTAACTATGTAAAATGCACTGAAATAGCTTGGGTAGTGATATAAAAGCCTGTAAGTGATTTGTAGAAAATACTGTGTCAATCAACAAAGAAACCATCAAAAGTAAAGGAACCACTATTAGAAATTTTGTTTTTAAGTCTCGGGAAGCAAAGTTTATTTATAAACTTTCTGAAACCACCACCTTCTTCTTCTTCTTTTTTTTTTTAAAAAAAAAAGAACAGGTTTTAAATGAAGAGACAACTCAGCAGGAAGCTGGGGAGTCTCAGGTCAAGGCTTCTGAGGACAAATGCTCTGGATTTTATTTTAGCACATTTTCCTTTCAGTCTCATTCAGCTGCAGAACTAATGCTAGCATATTAGAGAGAGCATCCAATAAAATCTGTGCAATTGATCTGATAAAAGAAAAGCTTTTGAAAAGTAACTAAAGTATTTATTCAAAGTTGCATTTGGGTTAGGCTCACCAATGCGAATAGCTTCAGTTCAGGCCTGCATTGTAATTTTTGTAAAAAGACTCTCGTAAAGACTACCCATGGCAGGAAAAGTAAAGAATAAAAAGCATTTTTCCTGCTTACATCAGCAAGCAGCAACTGTCTTTCAGGAGAAGAGAAATAAGCAGTGGGCCTGGCCAGGGAGGCCCTTTTCCCGTTGTCCTTGGGGCTACTGAGCACAAGAGGCTGAAGGTCCATATCTACTCATGGAATGTCTACAGCAATGTTGCAATTATCTTTGTTGCTCAGGACAAAGACACAAATGTGTGTGTGTCTGTGGGTGGGTATGTTCTGCCTCTTGGAACCACATCCGACTGGAGGCTGAGCGAAATGCGCTCCCTCCTGGAGTCACTAGCTTACTAGGGAAGGGGCGCGACAGGGTTAAGTGAGGACTCCTCTCTGCGGCCCCTACCTCTTCCTAACCCACAACACAGCCCACCACGGACACTTGAGAAGTGACAGAGGCACACCTACCGGATCAGTATGAGGGAGATGACTTTTCCATAGTCCACTGGTGTGAACACAACACCAACCCTTCTCATCTCCAGAGGCTGCAGATGCAGATGGAGTGCACCCAAACCCGACTCTGAAGGCTCACCCTGCAGTTACAGAGGACAGCAGTGGGTTTCCACAGCCACCAGGCACATCCCAGTTCTAAGCCTGACTGCATGCATCCTCACTGACCTGTTTTCTTTTCTCTCCTCATATTTGTGGTGCTGGGGACAGAACTCACGGCCTCACGCGTGTTAGACAAGTGCTAGACAGTGCTACACCACTGGGGTTCACCTCTTCTCCAGAAAATCCATCTGAACTTGTCTGTCCTAAACTGTTCCAGCATTCAATACCCACTATGCCTCATCTGAGAAACTTCAATGGTAACTGCAGGACACTCTAGCAGGATACTGCACAATGGATTTGTCTCCTGGCTTGGGTGGGAGCTGGAGTTAGAAGCCTTCTATATCACTCTGACTAAGAAACAGTAATCAGAGAACAGACTTTTCCTGCTTAATTCTATAGCAACTGAACAGGAGCACCCGTCCACATCAGATAAGCACAGACTGTCTCTAATAGTGAGTTTAGGTTTTACCGAATTTAGGTTTCACGATTTCCTCTCTCTAGGAGAGACACCACTGATTATTCACATTTGCCTTTATTCTCTCTCAGATTCCTCTGAGTAAACACTGTTGTTTTAGCACTGGTCGGCCAGACTTTTACTGATTTGTCTAACTGACTTCTGCTGATTGGTCTAGCTCATGGAAAGAGGGTCGTTTGACGGGTATGATATATAATCTGCATTTATCCCTTCAATTTTATCCTCCAAGCCTTGCTGACATTTCCTGTGCTGTCTGGAAGAACAAATGGTGATAAAACTGGGTTCATTTTCATTAAAATCATAAACTGCAAGATAAAATCTTGCTTTATAATATAAACTCCAAACCAAAATGATGCCAACTTCAGTATTAAAGCTTAATAATAGCAGCAGCAGTCTATGAAATAGTTTTATATACCAGGCACTGGATTATTTAACCCACATAAAATATTAAGCAATCTATTTTATAAACCTCATTGAATCTTCAAATGTTGTTATGAAGGTCAAAGATGAGATGAAACAACCGCCAAATTTACACAGGTAGAGGGAGTCAAACCTACACTACATGCCTGCCCTGCCTGCTCACCATAAGAGGGCACCAGACCTCATTACAGATGGTTGTGAGCCACC
>LOEQ01000007.1:273625-292518 GCA_001685075.1 Bramus lutescens
GCGCATGGCGGCTTCAGGTTTCGGGTATAGGGAGAGAGGCAGGAGCTGCAGGGACACTGGCCGAGGGGACGGGTTCCTCACCACAAAGTATTTCACCTGGATTTGAATTGAGGAGGGTTAACGTGGCCAAGAACATGGTATCCTCCCAAGGTATTCCTGCCAGAAAAGCATGACCAAACCTCACACCAGGGTAATAAATACTATGAATGGCTTCTGGCCAGACCCAGGGAGATTAAAGCAGACCAAGAAGGCAGTGCACTGAGATCCTGGGCTCCATCTGAGGTCAACGGGGAAAAAGGAAATCCCCATAAGGTAAGACACTAGAAAGTCTTGCCTACAGAACACAGATTAGGTAATAATCGTGAAGCTTCATTTTATATTCTGGTTATATAAACAAAAGCCCGTGTTCTTAAATCAGTTAGAGGAAGGATGGCCTAATGTCTGACCCTCAGGTTTATAAAGCTACACCTATGTCATGAGAGAGAAAGTGTGGTACACTGAGTAACACTGAGGACTCCTGGGCAAAGGTGCTTGTCACCAAAGCCTCATGAACTGAGTTCAAGCTCCGGAAGCCACATGATAAGAGAGAGAATCAGCTCCTGGAAAGAGTCCTCTGATGTCCCCTGCACACTTGCACACACACCACTAAATCAATAAACATAAAACAGGTATGAATCCTAGGAAGGGGCAGCTGGAAGCTCCTCGTGCTAGTCTCGAAACTTAGAAGTTACGCCAAGACGGCAGCCGAGGCACCTCAGAGAGCACAAGGTGCGGTGCGCCGCCGGAACTTAGGTGCGGTGTCCTCGGTTTGCTCCCTTCACCCATTCCTGCCACCCAGATTTAGGTGGGAAAGTGCATGAGGAAAAAGCCAGCGCACTAAGGATGAGTCAACAGACACCCAGTGCCCAGGTCACTGGGGGCATCACGGAGCAATGGCTCCCTCTAGATTTCCATGACAGTGACGTGTTTCAGCCGGTGTGAACCAAGATGTTCTCCGCTGCCAGCTGCTGGGCACTCACCCACTTCTAACACGGATGAAGTCCTATCCGACGGACATCTCCTTGTTCAAAGGCTTTGTTCTCTTCGTACCCCTGTGACACATCCCCACTCAACATCCTAATGACGTTTGTGTCTGAATTTCAAGTAATCTCGTCTGAAACCAATCTCCAGGTATAAATGCCCCCCAGTGCTCTGAAGCCCCTGGCTTGGGTGTCACAGACAAGCTACGCTATGCTCACCATGCTGTTCCTGAGGGCAGTGGCACCGAAGTTCAACACGAGGCCAGGCTCCAGGACCAAGCGGGGCAGAAAGGAAACCAAGGGTTCTGAGTCCTTGGATTTCTTCGCAGAGGCAAACTGAGTCATTCCCAAAACATTTCTCCTGGAAAATTGACAAAGAAAAAAGAAGAATAATAAATATATACAAAAAAATAACCTTGACTTTTTTTTAAATGGAAATACTAAATACCATTCCCTGTAAAAGGCAGGCACAAAAACTGTGAGGGAAACAGCTTTTGGTAGAATTTGGAAAGACAAAGTGTACGACTGATCCTAGGGGTCTGGTGATGTCATCCTGGGGCTGAGCACATGTTTCTCATGTCAATCCCCGAGTTCAATGTCTGGCATTAAAGGCATACTCATGCACACATAAGCACATACAAGCAAACCCGTGTTACTAGAAAGCAAGCAATCAGAGAATGATTGCCATTCTGGTACCACATCAAAGAGACACACAAGCTGCCCAGAAGAACACACAGCAAAATTTGAATTTGTCATCAAAACTGCTAACGGGGGAGCAGGCTCAGTGAATAAGAGTGCTTGCTGGGCATGAGGAAGGAAACTTAGCGACCACAAAAGCAGCTGGGCATGGCTGCAAGCAAGTACACCTATGCCTCAGCCAGCTGAAAATGCTGAGCTCCATCTTTAGTGAGAGACTATCTTCAGGGAAAAAGATAGGGAGAGACAGAGGGCACCTAATGTTCCTCAACTGGAGAACTGGAGTTTGCTCACCAGGCATCAATTTTGCCTTTTTTTTTTTTTGTATTCTGTCTTTATGCATAGGCACCTATCCACCGACTGCTTTTTGCTGAGTTGTTTGAGAATAAGCAGCAAATTTCAGCCTTGAGCCCTTAGTACATTGAGAAGTATGTACAGTGTTGCCCTGGCAATGCTTCTGAGGCTGGGAGCTTGCACGGTCACTAACAAGTCCAGTGCAGAGCGCAGTAGGAAGCAGTTACGCCCCCCGCCCATCCACGGAGGACGCACCTGCAGACGTGGCCACTTTTGTAATGCTTCCATCTTTCAAACAGTTTATTTGCAAGTTCGGAATCCACGTCCCAGGTAGACCGATCCAGAGAAAGGCTTCCATCCCAAGAAAGAGTTTCTAAAAGTTAGATCAGATTCAAAGCTCAGATTTACGAAGTCCAATTATAAGTAACTAAAGCCAAGGGCTGGCTATTACGCTTCACAAACTAAGAGGGCTATGGCATGAATAAATTCTGTTGCTTCCCTCTGAAGCCCCCCTAACTGCACGGCACGTGACACGTCAAATGAAACAAACATGGAAAAAACAGAACTTAAGTGTGTCGTGTGAAGAAACAACGTAAAAGACGACACATGGCTCATGACACAGCCTGAGACAAATCAAAACTGAGCTTGCAGCATTCCTGACAGCTTCCATCCGAAAGGGCAGAGCTGCTTCCATGGAAACACCCTCTGGCAGCTGAGTCCTTAGGGACTATGGAGGACAGGGATGTGGGGGGACAGACAGTAGTTGTCAAGGAGGGCACAGACCAGCAGTGATCCGACACAACGCACATTCACTCTACAAGTTCCCTCACCCCTGCACAGCTGCCCTGTCCTGTCTCCACTAGTGGGGGTGCTGGGAAGAAAAGGGGGCTCTCCCAAAGGTAAGGCTGTACTTTAAAAAACTCTGCACCAGAGATCTCAGTAAATCAAAGTACAAAGACAAAATACAGAACCAAAACCCAGGCTCAACTTCCAAATCACTACCAAGGGCTTCAGTTTCACATGGCACTTAGTACCTCCCGATACAGGGAGAGATAGATGCATACATCTCCTTATGACCTAATTCTAACTTCTAGTGGCTTTCCTATGGACTCCCAGTTTTCCAGTTTTGCCTGGTGATAAGGCTGCTAAGATCAAACAATATTATTTTTTAATCTCTCACAAAAGCACAAGCTACATAAGAAAAAGAGGACATTCTTATTTCTATAAATACCCTAGCTGTCTGGAGGATTATCAACTATTTCAGGTCACTCTGTCAATGACCATGCTACGTATAGAGTACGACACAATTGCTTTAACAGAATTAATTATTAATTAATTCCATCGACCAGAGCTAACTTCTATCACTGCTTTCCATTTCCCCCAAACTTCAGTGCTACAGAAATCCTAAAGCAAAATACTTACCTGCTTTTGATTTTCCCATGAAATAATGCATGCCACAATGTGCTATCACTTCAAAACCCAGACTCCCTTCCTAGATTGAAAAGTAATATATGAATAACTTAAAACACAACACTCAGCATAAAAATCCTAACACACTAAGACAGGAAGCAGACATGGGCTCTACCTCAGTGGACTCCCCTTTAACCAGAAGCCAAACAACAAAAAAGCAATTTCCTGGTTCCTTTGTCACCTCAGAGGCATCTGGGCTGCGCCTCACAGGGTGACCACAGTGGCCTCGCTACAGCCATCAATGCCCTACAAGGACAACTGACAGTGGCTCCTGTACAGCTGTCAAAGACGAGAACCTCACTACTGGGCACACCAGACACCAAGCTGCCATAGGAGTTAGACTTGGAACATGTCTGGGGGTTTTGCGTTCTGCTTGTCTTGAGCTGGACTCTAATCCTAGGGTGTGCTAATCTATCCTGACTTTAGCTACCCCTGCTACAGGTCTGGGGAGTGCCTGGGTTCTAGTTCCTGTGCTGCTGAAGCCTGCCTCATGCCTCCTCCCTTTAATCACCTTCTTTATATGCTTTGATCAGGGAAGGGCATTTGCTAAGAAATCCCTCCTGCTCAAATATGACTACATGAATGAACTTCACACTCTTGCCAAGTTTGGTGTAGAGTCCTATGTTCACAATCTCAGCTAGGGCCAAGGCATTTCTAACTATGAAACATCAACACTAATAAGTGAGAAAAAAAATCATAAAGATGGCTGTATGAATGTCTCATAGTGAAAAACCAGAACTCAGTGTTATACAGAATAGCTCGGCTCAAAAGGAAGCAATAATTAAATGAAAATAAACATTAAGGAAAAAATGAGACATGCTTAAAATAATAGCTGAACACAATTTGCCCAGATTTTAGGAAGAATTATCTCATGGACCTTTTCGGCTTTACACTGGACCCTTAAGAAAATTCAATGATTATGAGCAACTGAGAACCTCTTAAAAGAAGTCTATTTAAAACACTAAATAATCTGATTTACTTGAAGTCCCTACCAACTCGTATTAAAAGTTCAACCATGCGTTCCTTCCCAGCCTTTGGGAATGGGAGCTAGGGATGTTGCTCAAGAGCGGAGCATCTGCCTAGCAAATCAGGACCCTGTGTCTGCTCTTAAGCAGCAAAGAGAAAAATGAAATCCATCAATCTACTGGTATGATTTAGTTTATTAAATAATCATTACTTCATGAAAAGAACCCGTCTAAGTCAAGATTTCCATTATCTAAACAAGTCTATCATCTGAGACAGACTTGGTGATGTCAGATTAGACAGCTTAGAAGATGAAGCTAACTGAGGTAATAAAAAAGCCAAACACAAGGGGACACAGGCAACTGTCACTACTAAATGACATGACCGCACATGTGGTGTACGCAATACCTTGGTTGGGGCTGAGAAAATCTGCAGAGGTATCACAAAAATGGCACCCGTGTTCGTAGTCAGAAACACACTGGTGAGCAGATCTAGGAGAATGCCTTGAACAGTAAGTTTCAAGGAAAATATATTCCAACAGCCTGGGGGTAGAAATACAGGGCCAGGGAAGCTCAGAACCTGAAAGGAAAAGAAGAGAGAGGTCAGCTGCTTCCTGAGACTCGTGAGGACTAAAATCATTACGGTATAGCGCTAAATCTGTTTTATAGTCTGCAAACTACAATCTTACTCCACTCATTCAGGATCAAAAGTAAAATATTTACGATTTCAAACCAAGTTTTGTTTCCAGTGCACACTATTGTAGACGTCACAGCAGAAACCTTGAGGTGCTTTGTGAAAACATATATTTTAATCATAAACAGAGCCTCTCTGAAAGAGGGAAAGTTTGGATAGCTGTCAATCGAACCCCTGACTCTTGAATGTTAAAATGGAACTATATTTGCTTTAAAAATTGTAAGTCAGAGTTAGGTGCTATAAGTATATCACAGAATGATATTAAACAGAGCTTAAACTAAGTAAAAGGTTGGAGACAAAGGACTGTGTGTACCTTTAAAATGTGCCTGGCTTCCTTGGAAACAGACACATCTTTTAATACGATGCTATGGTCAAAATGGCTGCGGTACCATATCGACCACACTCCTGTTGTGTTCTCGTGACTCTCTATGTGAAACTGGGCTGCAGAGGCATCCACTCTGAAATACCTGTGAGTAGAAGACATGAATGTGACCAGTCCTGAGTCAGAATCGTTGCCTGTCCTCTACAGATCCTCCAAATGAGGAAATCGGAGCAGAAACCATTATCTTTGTGAGAAATGACTGCCAAGAGCTCTCCCTCAGCCTTCCGGCTCACCCGCACAGCAATACACCCATAGGCAAGGCTGAAAAAATGCAGCCATGACCAGGGCAAAACCAGGATCCAAATACAACTCAGAAAATACCAGAGGTGCAATTTCTTCTGATTGTCTGGTCCACACCTACCCCCCAAACTGAATTATTTAGTCTGGCTTCTCCACTTTGCATTAGTTAGGCTAATACAAGGTGGCAGCAATCCAGAAAGAATCATGCAGGAACAGTCATGATTTCAAAGCATTGTCAAATGATAAAACAACAAAAACAAACAAAAATCCACTAAGAAGACAAACAGACAAACCAACAAACAGACGGTGTTCAGGGAAAGCCGGAGTGAACTCACCCCTGGACCACAGGAGAGGAGAGGCATGCTCTCAGAGCTGGGCTGCTTGTCCTCTTCCTCACATCCACAGCTCCACTGTCACACAAGGTACCTGCTACAGGTACAAAGACACCATGTGAAGCAAAAGCATCAGTATCTTTCTTGTTCTTAAACCTGAGCAAAAATGAGAAAGGGTTGATTTCCACACTTTTAACTGTCTTTGTGGTCCCCAGTACACAGCACAGAGGGTAACATAGCTCCTTTACTTTCCCGTTTTGCTCCTTGAGGGCTGGTAATGGTCATCTGGTAACGGTCATCTGGTCATCTGGTAACAGTCATCAGTACCTACACCCTTCCCGCCTCCTTTTACTCCAGCTTCTCAAGGCTTTCAGGGAAAACAAAAGTCAGTGCTGTGAAGCTTTTTCTTTACAGAACAAGAGGGAGGTTCTCAGCTCAGCAGGAGAAGGCCCCTAGCTTGGTGGAGTAAAGAAGAGCTTGGGGAGGGGATGAAATCCAAGTGGCCCAGGGAGGCGTCCTGGTGGGTGACGAAGCACAGCTTCTACAGACAATACTTCAGGCTTCTTCTGCTTCAGATCATGACTGTAGTTGAACTCATAGCTTACATACTGACACTGCTTCTATTTAAAGAATATGTGGTTCTAAACCAAATTCAAACATTAACAACAACAACCCTCCAAGTAGAGCCTACCATTATCCCTCTTCCCAATCATCTCAGACAGCCAAAACCAGTGCTCTGGTGAACACCCTTGCAGGTGTACTATGCATGTGCGGGGACCCTCAGAGCCCTTTAGACACCCATGTCCCGCATTCCGCCTTCAGAGTGTGTCTGCAGGCCTCCTAGTGGCTGCAGAGTACACCTTCCTCACAGACTCAGCGGGCTCTAAGGCCACTATGCTGTCAGGCAGGGTTTCTGCATACAGGCTTTGGTTTCTCTGAGAAACAGGTGTCACAGCTGGCCTCCAAATCAATCCTCCTGTCTCCAATGTAACTGACTAACAGGCACCTGCCACCATGTCTGGCCTAGGTACAGTTCTGAAAACAGAAATATCTGTAGGGTCCATTGCTTAACTAGAGATGAGGATTTAAGCATTTTCAGCTTTCATAAAGATCAGTTTCCTTCTCCACAGCCCACATCAATTCTCAGCTAAAATATACATCTTTTTCTTCCTTATAAAAACAATGTGAGAACCCATTTTTTAAAAAGCTTTAATGATCTTTATAATAAGTGATATCTCACTTGTTGCTTTAAATTGAAGTTCTTTAAACATGTGTGAGTTTGGGTATGTTTTCCTATGATTCAGATCCATGGGAATTCATTAACAGAATACTTTTTAATTGTAAGTAGGAATCTGAACACAGGACTGTATTTAAGTTCACCGTGGGCCTTCACCATCATATTCCATCACGTTATCTGGACGGGTTCCTACAACTCTGCTCCCTGTGAAAGCAGCAGAATACACACACTGAACTGCAAGTTACCAAGTTAAGCTTGAAACTCAAAAACCGACAGGCATGGTAAAACAGGTGGCGTCCACGGCAGGTTTAACCACACCAAAGGCTGTGGTTTATAGGAACAAAACCCACTGGGTGTCTTTAAACTGTGCCTCACCTGTAGCTGGACCAAGCCTGAAGGAAACTGCCAGCTAACCCACTAGAGAAGAGGAACACCTCTGCGGTTTAATGAGTACCTTTGCAAACAAATGAAGCGATCTTTGTGAAGTTTGTTGTGGAAGTAGGTAGCAGCACCGGTTCAAACTGCAGAGACAGGGCATTTTTCTGCGAGAAGTGATGTATATCCTGCAGCAAGCAACAAGAAAGGAATCCACGTCACTCCTCTCAGTCAGGAGGCTATCAGTACACAACAGCATGGAGCAAGACTCTCCGAAACTGGCCAGCAGATGTGTCTATAACTGCAGAGAGGATGCTGACAAAAACCACATAAACAGGGTGTTCCAGCAAGGGGGAGTGGGTTTAAATGACAGCAGAAGAGACACAAAGGCCTCTGCATCTGCTCCTGGTAATCCCTAAAGACCCGCAGCAAAACGCACACTTATAATTTCAGATTACTTATGGACGAGCTTCAGCAGTTACCTGTATCCAAATAAGGCTGTTTCCTGAATGCAACACATACATATTGACTGAAGATTCGTCTGCCCAAAAGAATCAGAGCAATAAGGTTAAGACAAAGAGCCACAGACTCTCCACAACTCAGCACATTAAAATACATTATGCATTTCTAAAAGGACCAAAACGTTTTCTCCCACACTGAAATTGAATGGAAGAGCCATTTTCCTCTGGCACTTTCTGGGGTGCATGCCTGAGTGAGTCCAGTACTGGGGATCAAAGTCAGAGTTTCAGGTACATGGAATGGGTCTTTTAAGTCACAGGAAGAGAGAGCCTTATAAAAACAAAAACAAACAAACAAAAAATTGCCTGGACACGTAGGTTCTCACACGCTGAAGAAGTTGCAGGACAGAAATTGATACAGTATGCTCCGCCTGAATGACAGTAACCACGCAGACAGCTTGCAGCCAAGCCATGCTTTCCAGTTATCTGGAAAGCCATGTGTTTCCTCATTTAAACCAACAGACTTGGGAGGAATTGAACTCTGGCATCTCAGAAGGCAGGCTCCCCTCTATCATACAAATGGGTTCCCTAGGGGACAGGGGTCTTCTCAGCCTGGGTGCCCACCTGCCCATGACAAAAACCCAACAAAGTACAAACTGGAGGGCAGGGGAGTCCTGTCCATTGCTACTACATCCACTTCTAAGGGCTGGAAGGTAAGTGATGCTTGCTCAACAGTTAAAGCTGGAGCACTCAGTGATGCTCGTGGGAAGTGATTGGCTCAGTCCCCAACATGAGGTGGGGGGTGGGAAAGGAAAGCCGCTGACTGCCAATAAACAACTATGCTTTCTATGTCGTCTGTGCCGTTTCTTTCTCTGAATGAGTAATAAATACACACGCTCATACCGACACAGTCGTTATAACAGCAAATCGCACACGATGAATCTCAGGCATCATATAGTATGTATCTCCTGCAAATGTTCTTCAAAAGCTGAACTGCCAAAACAGGCTATTTCTAGGAAGTCGGACCCACGTTTCCAAAGAGGAACTCATCCCTCAGTTGTCACACACCGGGAAACAGCCATGTCAGCTACGAAGAACATGGGACAGCGCAGTCTGCTCAATGGAGCGTCTGCGACTCCGATCACTGGGGTAAGGCCCTCTGTGAATGTTTATTTTCAGGCAGTCACGCTGACGTCATCTGCTTACTCTCTGCACACTGCCAAGAAAAATTATTTCCAAGGAGGCTCAGAACAGCCGGCGGTGGTCACCTAACGGCCTAAGCAGCTGCAGACTGAGAACTAGCTCCTGCCGCGATCTACCTGCAGCACAGGCTCTTTGTCTTGACTCTTTGACAAGACTGAATAATGGTGCAGGGAGACCTAGACATGCTGGAAGGAAAGGGTTTAAGCTTTCATTCTGGCCAGCGCCAGATGGGCCAGGAGCCAGTGCACACTCCACTGAGCTACAGCCCCACAACAGAAACTGTAAAGCCCCCACCTTACCTGAGCTCCCGGACTCAGCAGTAGCTACGTAAACAATAGAGAGGTGATCTAAGAGGGCTTGCGTGCTCTCTTCAGGCTGCCTCGAGGAGTTTTCCACAGCAACCACTATGCTCATCTCCAAGGGTAAAGAGTTGCCAGGCCCCAGATAGCAACTCTGAAACAGAGGCACGGGGAAACAAGAGAAACTCAGAAACAAAACATCATCTGAACTTTGAGATTATATATTTTTTAAAAAAGAGGGCCACTTAAAGGCAACAGCATGCTTAGGTGAGAATGCACCACGGTTTTGATTTTTAAGAGGCGGGAAGGAAAACAGGGCGATCTGCTAAATAGTGCTTTACCTTTAGTTGCTGACACACTTTGTTATGTAAACTGCATTCCAGCTGCACCCGCAGGAGGGTAGCATTAGTGGTTTCTGCCTAAAAGAAGAAAGAGGCAAAAGCACTTAAGAGGAGGCAAACAGCACAACCGGGCTTAACAGTGACAACAAATTCTGAGTGGCTGTTAGATGCTACACGCTATTTTGTGCTGGAAGTTTTTGTGCTGTCACAAGCTTGCGCACTAAAGGAAGTGATAACTGAAAGGGTCCTAGTAAGGCCAGAAGCAGGTGTGGCTTCCAAGCATACGCGTGAATACTGTCTGGGATGTGTTTAACACTGGGTTTAAACAAAGAAACACTTTTATTTTAAAGTGGCTTTGCCCAGGAATAATCAAGTTACTGCATTTTGCTTATTTTAAGGTGTGTGTGTGTGCGTGTGTGCGCGCGCATGTGTGTGTGTGTGTGTGTGTGCGCGCGCACTCGAGCCTTACAAGAGTTGGTGCCAAAGGAGGCCAGAAGAGAACATTAGGTTCCTTGGAGCTGGAATCAGAGGCAGTTGTGAGTCTCCCTACATGGTGCTAAGAACCAAACTGAGTTTCTCTGCAAGAACAAGTGTTCTTAACCATCAAGTCATCTTTCCAGCCCCATGCTTGTTGGGTTTTGAAACAAATTCTCACAGCATAGCCCTGATTATCCTTGAACTTATCATCCTCCTGCCTCAGTGCCCTGAGTGCTAAGACTATGTGTGTGCCCTACTATGCCCAACCAATCGCTGCTTTCAGGAGGTTTGTTTTCCAAGGTGTTGCCTTCTTTCAGCTCAGTGACCACAAGAAGCCCTGACCCTGGAGTTTGATAGAAACCTCAACAAGAGGTGTCCAGATGACAACTGCCTGTCAGTTTTAACATGTGCAGGATCTATGGGATCTATGGGCAGGAGATGGGAAGACAAAGACAGAAGGAAAGAATGCAGGGCTTGTCAAGGTCAAAGATCTCAGCCATGTGGGGTGAGGTCCTGACAGAATGTCACAAAAGTCACGAAGTGAAAGACCCAATCAAGGAGAGACACTGCTGTCCGGGCTGTCCAGGCGGGAGAGGAGTCTGCAGACAGGAAAAGAGGCAGGGAAGTTAGCAGAGTGAGCAAATCTTGGAAACTTGGCCTTGGAGAGGTTCTTTTGCATGAGGTCTCTATCATGGTCATTATTAAAGGAACAGATTCAGCCCAACAGCCAGAGTAGTCTGCGCATTGGAAAAACCCAGCAAAGAAAGAGGGCTTGCTTAATTATGTGTGAGCATCTGATTCCACTGTTAAGTAGGATCACAGCCATCAAGTTTGATTTGCAAGGACAAGCCTTGCTTAAGTACATCACATAAGAATACATTATAGGCGCCAGGGTATAGCTCAATGATAAAGCAAATGCTTTTTGATATTTGTGAGACCCTGGGTCCATTGGCTCATTCCTCAGTATTAAAAAGGATTACTTTAGTTCTCATTCATGCAATTAAAGTATAGAAAAAATTAATAAAGCATATTACATTCTTAAGTACAGTACAAAATTTAAGATACTTTGATCACGTCAGTGAAATCAACAGACCTACAAAATTAGTGCTAGTAACTAATATTCTGCACAGTCTAAAGCAGCAATAACACACAGGTATGAGGGTGGCCTGGTTGCTACACCCTCCCCACTGGTCTTCAGGGGTCACTGCGATCTCGCTGGTTAAGGAGTGGCTTCTTCCTCCCTCCATGCGTGCTCCTCCTAAAGCCACACACGCTGCACAGAGCAGGACTGTATAGATGCAGACCATTTCTCGGTCAAGATGTGGGTGGGCTACGGAGAGGAGGGTCAGTCTGAGCTCCCATTAGAACCCCCACACAGCCTCTCAAAGTGGACACATGAACACATTCCTCCACCAAAGACACAAATAAGAAAAGGTCAGGCACTGGTCCAAACTACAGGGCAGTCATGGGCGACGGCCATGTGGTCCAGTTCAACCGGAACCTCTTTTCCCAGTGTTTAACGTGGTTGATCTGGGCACTGTGCTTTTGTACTCTTCCGCCCCAGGCTCCGTCTTCCAAGGGAGCTCTCCAACAAGCAGGGCCTTCAGCATGCATTTCTGTAGGGCAGGCCTTGCTGCACATGGAGGTCCGAACTCACCCATCACCTAGCACTGCTGTCTACCAGTCCTGCCATTATTCACACAGCTGTCAAGTCCAAACCCAAGAAACCAACGTCAACCCACTGTTTTAGCCTCTATTGAATGAAATCAAGAGTTACACCGGGCTCCTCAACCCCCCTTAAACCGTGCATATGTCTCCATTCCTAATGCAATGGAGGTCCAGGGTGGCAAACTGTGGCCCCAGCCTAATTCCAATCCTCTGCCTGTTCCTGGGAATGAGGTCTTCCCGGAATCCAGCTGTGCACCTCGCTCCATGCACTGTGTCTGCTCGGCACTACGCGCAATCAGAGTACTAAGTACTAAGACACTCGTCAGTAATCCAGAGAGAAATTCATGGGCACGGTAACCTCCTTCCAGGACCCTTCCCACTCCACCCTCCACACTGCACAGAGAAAGAGCTCACATGGTAAAGCAGGCACCGCAGTCACCACCTCCACCCACACATGTGGAGGTAGAGACAGGAGGACTGAGAGTTCAAGACCGGCCTGGGCTAGACTGTGTCTCGAAAACAAGCGAAAGTTTATTCTTCAAATTGAGCTGCTATGTACCCAAACTCCATCAGTGGTGACCCTCAAAGCTTCTCCTAAGTGCCGGATCCTTTCTTGAGATGACAAAGGGGGTCCTCTGTGCCCACAGTCTGGCTTCACTGTTCCTGAGGGCATCTTTGAACTTGCTGTCCCTTTACGAACCCACTTCCTTACCCTGCTGGCTGTCCCAATCCCTAGCTAATAATACCTTTCATGCCTCAGCTTCAATACCCCCAGAAGCCACATCGGAGTAACCAATCATCACTTACACATGGGCACGTTACCCAACTTTTCTAACACTCATCACTTACACTGTAACAATCTGGTCAAGGTCCACCCTCTCCAGTAGATCATAAGCACCTAATTCCATGCTTCTCCATAAATAGGCACTTGTGCTATGGTCGGTGAACTAACAGAGAGAGTACAGCCACAGACACCACGGGACTGAGGAAGCCTAAAATAGGCAACAGCCTAAAGGGAAGAAACAACACCGGTAAAATGAAAGAATAAATCAAAACCTGATTCTTGGTGTGTACTTTTGACCTGAAAATTTCAGTTTTAATGAGAAAAACATCAATATATTTTCAAAGTACACATTTGTAAAAGGTGGGTTCAATTTTAAAAGGTTTTTTTCCCTCTCACATTTTTCTGAATGGAGGAATAACGCTAAGAGCACAGAAAGACGATTCAAACGTGAGTGTTAGGAACACGGAGACCTGATATGATTTAAAATTAACACTCTGTTATTCTTGGTAAAATTTTGCATGGATGATTATTATAACCTGCCAATTTAAGGATTCGTGCACTCAGCAGAAGCATATAACAAATAGGAGCCACTACAGGATGAATGCCTTTTATTATAGGGGCTTGAAAAGAGAAATTTTTTATTTTGGGATATTTCCACATACATCATTAGCTCTTTTGAGGATGGGACTCACGTCTAAACACAAAATTCACTTATGTTTCATATACTCTATACATATAGTCTGGGCATAATTTTACATAATATTTTCAAGCAATTTTGCCATGAAAAATTAGTATACACTGAACTATCACATTTGTGGTATCCTACTGGGGACCAAAAATTTTCAGATTTTAGAGCACTCTGGATTTCAGATTCTCTAATTTAGGGAGACTCAAACTGTACTGTTTTATTTGTGGTAGGGTGTAGTTCAGAACCCCACAAGGGGGAGCTCAAGTATGTCCATACTGCCTGTGACCTGCGTGCATTTGTTTAAAGGAGATTGAAAAGGTGACATTTCTTTCCCCAAAGAATAAAATTATTGCAATTTTAACCTTAACAGAGAAGCAAACCAACCAAACAAAGTTAACAAATCTCTATGTTTGAAAATTCCCATTTTACTTTAATGAATTAGTGTATAACATATGCTAAGTCTTTACTTAAAGAATATGACAGTATTCCCTTTTAGACATGGGGACAATACTTGGAGGGGTCAATGACTTATCAAAGATGGCAGAGCCAGCCAGTGGGAAAACACAGGGAAGTTCTTTTTGCAAACCAGCACTTTGTTCATGAAATCAGAATAGACTGAATCTATTCTTCCTAGGTGCATAAAAGACCGATGTAAGATTTTTAAGCCATTCCAATATACGGCACTCAAGAAAGCAGCAATGCTAGACCACTTGGTACAGAGCCCGGTTGTTTTGTGGTAAAGGAAGCACGAGGGACTAGGCACTGAGGTCCGAAGTCATCTCCATCCATGGGCCAAGACATTTAGGAGAAAGGTGTGAGATTCTGAGGCTGTGTAAAACAGTCTTAAAGCCCTAAGTCATTCCGACGGCTTCTACTGGTGACAGGAGCCACACCAGGACAAAGTCCACGAGAACAGGCAGGACAGTCATCCAGACCACATGAAAAAGGCACTTGAGACAAGGTTTCCACACGAAAACAGCCCTGGAAAGCCCCAACTTCACAACCTGTTTTTCTGAGACCCTTTTCACAGCTTCAAATGCTAGGTCTTCTGTGCCAGCGTGCCTATCAGTGGGAACACCAGCTCTGTACACGCCGTTGGGCATTCCAGCGGGCAGCCTAAACACATGGGGCTAAATACTGAGTCTGCAGAGCAATGGCCTTGTATAAGATGAGAGCTATCCTGGGCCCTGCGCCTTGCATACAACCCTCAGATCCTATAACCAACTATCGCTCAGTGTATGACAGACAGGCTCAGCTGAATTATTAGGAAATGCAGCATGGTTGTTTCTCCCTGATATTAAACAATAATCCCGTTTCATCCCCACCATTAGCTTCTATCCTCAGACTGGGGTTGAGCGCACAGACACACAGACACACACACACACACACACACACACACACAATCTTACCTAGGGCCAAATCCACTCACAAGACACATGCACAAACCTAGAGCTGCCTGGAATTAGCTTTTGTTTTGCTTTGTTCTAGAGGGCTAATCCATATCATTTCAAGGTCAGACCACAGCCATCTTCTGCAGGAGAGCCCATTTCCATCCTCAGCAGAGTTACTGAACTCACTCTGGGCAGAGGGAGACAAATGTGCAGATGACTCGGCACAGAGGGGAGGGAGGGTACCACTTCTGTTTGTCCATTCACAATCAAGGTCTTCCTTAGCTTAATCCCACACCAGATAACGTAGATGCTTGTGGAAAGTGGCTTTCCCACATTAGAGCTAAGGAAGCACCTTTTCCTCACTCCTTTGGTTTCTAAGGGAAGTATTTTGTTCCTAAAATACTTCAATTTCTCATCTAATACAACAATTAGTTCAGAACCCAAAGGTGCGGGGAAGGGGGAGAACCACCTGCCACTTACTCCCCTCCCCAGTTCTCCAGAAACCCTGAAGGACACCCAAGCAGTCTAAGTGAGGTAACCTTTAGGTAACGAAATGATCAACCCAGATGTGAGTGGTGCACAGGACAAACAACGTGGCCTTCCCGTCTGAAGGGTTTCTGAGGTCATCAGCTGTACCTCCCTTCTCGTCTCTTCCCAGCCACCACACACACACTGGCCACAGCACGCCTTGGTATGTTGGAAACCATGTGGTCGTAGGCTGAAAACATGAATCAAAGTCAGTCTTTCCTCTTCTTTTCAATCCGTGCAGACCTGGGGCACATGGGTGGTAGTCAGAGGAAGGCGACAGGGAACCGCTCCAGCAATGTCCACCTCAGTCCTTCGAGACAGTGGCACACGGGCTCCGGAGCTAGGCCAGCTGCCAAGCGACCTGCCTGTCTCCACCCCTACAGCAGGAGCATTAAAGGCATCTGATGGCTGGGGATCTACCCCAGATCCCTAGGCTTATGCAGCAAGCACGCTTACCTGCTAATTAAAGTGACAGACACTTGACGGTTTGCTCATAATGGGCATGGGAGAGAGCAAGAACCCTAGAGGCAGAGCACTTCCTGTACAGTGGAAGAGGCTTGCTCAAACCTATTGCAAAGGAACAGAGAGCACAAGGCCAATGACTCCACATCTGGGCTCTTGGGTCCTGAAGAATGCACGCACACACACACACACACACACACACACNACACACACACACACACACACACACACGCAGACACACACACACAGACACACACACACTCCAACCCAGGGATCTTCTGAGAGCAACTCTCCAGCTGCAAGCAAGCAGTACAGAAAGGGAAACCTTCCCTATGATATGTCTGAAGCCTCCAGGGTCAACAGTGAGAGGCGATGTCAGCTCAGTGCACCCATATTTCAGCCCAGGAACTCTGCAGAGTCTGGACACCATTCAGCTGTGCAAACAAGACACAAGGAATACACAGACCCACAAAGTAATGGAGCAGGAACCAAACTTAGGGACCAAGCTGCTGCTCCTGGATACAGCCAAGCTCTGAAAGAGGGGCCAGTGTCTGAGGTGCCACCCTCTATGATTGGCAGTTCCTCTCAGCTTCACAGTTCCCAGTCAGCCTCTTGACCAACAGTCATACTCGCCCACCAAGCAGCTAAACCCAAGGCACTGTCTCCATCCTCCTTCTGTCTTTGATAGGTCACAGACACTGGGAACACTTATGCTTAGGGTTGGCGCCTACAGAGCAGGGAGGAACATGTTTTCCAGTTTCAGTGGGTGTGAGATTGATGCTGTGATTTTCTTGGGGATCCTACTAGGACTTTAGATGTAAGACAGGTTCATGAGAACCTTAGAATTGAAATATTTGTCAGCACAGGGGCCCTGGGAAAGCCACACACAGTCTAGTGAGGGAGCCCTGGATGTAGCCACCAAAGGTTCCCCAGCCGTTCGCAAGCACGGAGAAGCTCTCTGGCCAAGACAAAGAAAATAGGACTTTAAATTCTTTGTCTATGAACTCACGGGCCAAAAATAATTTGATATGGGTCTATAGCCTTCAACTTTCACATCTTGCCAGAAGACTTGAGTCTGAATATGAAAATTTTTATCTGAGAATTTCATAACAGAAAGGATATATTAAAAAATCTATTTTTAAAGTCGTGATGAATTCTTTTTAGCTGTGTATCAAGAACCGGTTCTAAGCTCTTTACATGACTCTAGTCATTAGCTAGCCAGGAAGGACTACTAACTACCATTTCATGGATAAACTGAGGCACAAGGTTAGTTGGCCTTCCTAGAACCATGGCTACTGTGCAGGCAGTCAGGCTGGGGGTTCCCATCCTTACCCACTAACACCCGCACGGCTGGGAGGGCAAGGCAGCCTCTGGGGGAGTGTCTTAAGGCAGCGATGGGAGTGCATTACAGAACTTATGAACCGTCCCGAAAATCAAAGCTGGGGATTGGGGATGGGGAGAGACGAGGAAACAGCATTCAAGCGTAGACACAGCGTCACCTTCAGCAAACCTCGTGGGTTTCTAATACAGAGACAGGGAAAGGGCTGCTTCTGAGGCTGGGGGTGGGCACAGGAAGAGAAAGCACACAGGCGGTTTCTCCCTCCAGCTCCATAGTATGCCGAGACTATAAGACTGGAGGACTCTTACAAGACTCGCTTCCCCGGCTCTGTGTCCTCTGGGCCTGGTGGCCTTCCTAGGAGGCAGAGTAATTCCCAGTTATGAGCAACAGATTGGGATCCTGTGCTGCAGGGGAGACTAAGTGTGTGTCCTTTCTCCGTGTCCATGTGAGGAAATCTGGTTTTCAGCTGCAAAATCCCTCTTGGCTCAGGTGGCCTAACTGGGGACAGAGATAGTAACTCATCTCAGATATTAAAGGAGAACATGGCACAGTCATATAAACATGCTAAGCTGTTGTTTTATTTCTCTAATTCTTAATTCTTTGCTCAACTTTCTTCTTTTGGTTTGATTTTGTTTGAGACAAGAGGTTCACTACGCAGGCCAGGCTGGCCTCAAACTCTCAACCCAGGGCTCTCTAGGACCACAGTGCTGGCTTTCTTCTCCTTATTCCTGCTATTTCTGAGGGAGGGTCTTGGCCAGAATTCAGAGTTCCATCTTCTGAGTGCTGGGTAAAGGTGCCCTCCACCATGCCTGGCCCAACCATGCCTGGCTTTCAGATACCTGATTCTTCACACGCAGCGGATTCAGAGCTAGTCAGAAAAAACAGGCGGTGTCGTTGAGGCGGCTTTAACTCTTCTAACAGAAGTGTCTACAATATTCTAATAAAATGAATATTTGAAAGCAGTTTAAAACACTGTAGGCCATAATTTCATACACAGCTTATAATTTCCTTTTAATATCATTTCTCTATTAGTGAATTCAATTATAATTCCATCAATATACTACACATAATAATGCCAGGGTGTATCATTTATTCATTAGGGCTTAAGCTTGACACAGCTTACTACCTAGCAGAGGGAAACACATAAATATACCTTCTCTGAGCTCTAAAGTGTTTCAGAAAGCTGCTCATTCCACTCTGCCAGTCACACAGGACAACCAGATCATTTTCTGTGTCCTCTCCAGGACATGGAGACTAGGTTGTGCAGCACATTTTTTAAGGGAAAATGTGCCCTTTCTATTCCTCCCTAATTGTGAGTGAACAAAGGTCTCCCTCATGTCTCCTTCCCCACACACCCCACTGTCACGCTGAGCAGACAGGGATCAGCACCCACGAAGGCGGCTCTCCAACGGCACAGTTCTGGAGGGACAGCACCCACGAAGGCGGCTCTCCAACAGCACAACTCTGGAGGGACTAGCACCCACGAAGGCGGCTCTCCAACAGCACAGTTGTGGAGGGATCAGCACCCACGAAGGCGGCTCTCCAACGGCACAG
>LOEQ01000007.1:292551-302580 GCA_001685075.1 Bramus lutescens
CAGCACCCACGAAGGCGGCTCTCCAACGGCACAGCTCTGCACAGCCTCCCAGGAGGCTGTACCTGTCCCTGGCAGGCGTGAGGCTGTGGTGCACCACCAGCAAAGGCTGAGCCGATGCTAGAGGATAATAATAACTCCTGGCCAGAGGTGGATCAGGAGGGACACATCTCACCAAGGTCTCATGCAGTCCAGCAACAGGATCACTGATGGAGAACCATGTCTCATCCACACCCAGAACAGAAAACTACAGAAGACGACAGGTATTAACAATGGCGACCATTGCCCCATGTGTGGCTGTGCTCTGGAATAGCTTTTTTTTAGTAACACATACTAATTGTATTTATCAGTGGCGTTCAGAGTGATTTTTTCAGACACACATACAACAAACATCGCTCACACCTACCCTCCCTCGGCTCCGCCCTCACTTTTCACTCCTCTGGTTTGTTTCCCATGTTTTCTTACAAATCCGTCATTTTTACAACCCAGCATATCTTGAGAGCATCCTCTCCTTAGCTACTATGCACAGAGTGTACACACACACACACAAACACACAGAGTACAACTATGTGCTTCAAATTCCCACTAACTGTAACTTCTCCAGGCTTCCATAGTATCCTATGATTCCATTTTAGACAATTATTATTTTATAGTGGTTCTAAAATTTTACGTTCTCTTTAGCCTTTCAGATAAATGGTGGCTACTGGGACAACACATGCTTCAAAAGTTGTTTAAACCAAAGAAATCAATAAAACATTCTCCATATGTGAGCAGCCTAGATCCAAGAAGGTACTGAAGAAAAGGTCTTTTTTTTTAAAATGTGTTTCATGGGGTGCAACCCCTAGAAAAAGAGCTCTAGGCAAATGAGTGAGTGCTGAGAGAGGGAGACCCGGTCTTCCCCGGGGATGAGTCCCGAAACGGTTATTCAAGAACAGGTAGTCAGCTCTGAAAACACACATACAAGCAAAACTAAACAGGCACAGCATGCTGCATGTATATATTTATGTGTATATTTACATGTTTACAGCCACTATGACGAGAGAAAAAGAGGTCATAGATTTGAAAGGGGCTGGAAGGAGGAAAAGAAGTAATAATAATGTCATCATATTTTTATTATTAAGAATTGCAAATGAACTGGGCTGGCTAGTTTTTGTTGTTAACTTGACAGAAGATCAATTTATCTGGGAAAAGGGGACTTCAAGCAAGAAAATGCCTCCATCAGGCGGGCCTGTAGGCAAGTCTGTAAGGCAGGTGCTTGATAAATACAAGCTGGGGAGGGCTCAGCTCACTGGGGACAGTACCACACCTCTAAGCAGAGCAGGCCATGAGAAGGAAGCCAGTAAGCAGCGCCCTCTATGGCCTCCTCATCAGTTCCTGCCTCCAGGTTCTGGCCTTGGTTTCCCTCAGGGGACTCAGGATACTTAAGCCAAATTGGCCCTTTTTGCCCCAACTTGCTTTTGGCCATGGTGTTCATCACAGCAACAGAAACCAAACTAAATCATAGACAAATGTGCTGCCGTCTTGTGAGCTAAAACAAAACTCACACGCTCTACCCAGCAGAAAGCTACATCACAAGAGCACACAGCCGACCTTGGGCACTACACACTTGTTGGACACTTCCACGTGAGCCTCCTAGTTATCGTCTGGAAGAAGCTCTAATATACTGCTAAGCTGACAATCTAATTGGACAAATCCTTTTTCCACTGTGGAGTTTTAAACTGTCTCTATGTTGTTGCCATAATAAAAATGCTACAAAAATTTCATTGGCTCTTTTCTTTCCTGTATCATGAATAATTCAATACAGAGGAAAATCATTATGACATTTACTACATTTGGGGAAAAATTTAAATCATACTCAGTTGTCATTTGCAATCCTAGCTCTAATCTTGACCTCTAACCAAGTAATCGAAACTCTAAATCCTTCCAACAACTTCTAAAATAAGAATGCTGTCGCCTGCTGCGGTGGTAAGTCTACTGAAGGTCAGGTGTGGAGAAAAGGCGAAGCCCTGTCACCCTGGACGGAGCGGCTGGGAAATGTGCTATTTGGGGATCCCAGCTCAAATTCCCATTGACTCACCTACCTATTTAAAACTCTGGGGCCTTCGATGTACTACTACACACCGAGCTGATACGAACAGTCTATAAAAAGACAACATGGCCCTGTCCGGGAGAGCCCCCTGGGAGAGCTGGAGGGAGAGCAGCAGGGTGTGGACCCAGTGCCAAGGAGAGCAGACACAGGGCTGAATGGGGACCTGGGGAAGTTCGAGAGGAGCTTGCATTTGAACTGGGTCTTGAAATACAGACGTAGGATAGGGTAAAATCTCACGAGGAGGAGCTGGAAGGAAGGGATGAAGGAGAAGATGCTCGGGGGAGAGGCAGGAGCTCCAAGGATGGAGAGGGTCACTAAGC
Organism: Bramus lutescens; assembly: GCA_001685075.1. NCBI lineage: Eukaryota > Metazoa > Chordata > Mammalia > Rodentia > Cricetidae > Bramus > Bramus lutescens. The sequence goes on from LOEQ01000007.1 coordinate 294,958, forward strand.
CATAGCTAGGGATGGACAGGTTTTAACAAAGCTAAGAAGCTTGTACTTCCCCCTGTGTACAACAGATCATATTATCATGGTGACACACATCACCCCAGACACACACAGACACACACCCCTATAAGTCTCAACTGCATTTTTTTTAAATCACTTGATTATCTTGGTCTCAGTTTTTATATGACTTGATTGGCACACGTAAAATAATTTTATTTCTTAACTTCACATTTCTCCTTAAAACAAGATGAAGTTACCCTCTTCCAATGGAACTAAAGAGACATTTTTATAAAGTTGATAATATTCTTGTTTCTGTCTAGACATCTCACTCTTCAACTGTGCACAAGACACTTTTAGGTCTGATACCAGAAAACAAAACACACAGTTGTGCCTTGAGCACTGGACACGCAGAAGCCCATGGGGGAACCATGACTTCCTAAGCACAACCTTCCACCCCAGGTGAGCAACAGCAGCAGGAGTAAAATCCCAAGACATTATTTTCATACAGAAACTAAAGACTTTCCTCTGACAGGGAGAGAGGGCACCATACCCCACAAACATGAGGAGTGTGCACACACAAGCAAACAGCTTAACTGTAGAAAAAGGACAGCAGGGAGCTGTTTTCAGGAATTCCATAGTTACTTCTTAGGTTTAGGCTTTGTAGGATTTTACTTTCTGCTATATAATAAGCCCTGAAAAACATTTTAAGATTTTTTTCCTAATCATGACTAAGCTAAGAGAAAGTGAAACAGGCACCTTCTGGAAAACACCTCCAGGCGTCTGAACTGGATGAAGTGCTGCTTTCAGATGAGGCTTTGTCTACAAACTTCAACATCCATTTGGCACAAGAGCAGGGGTGCCACACTTTGTCCACAGCCCCGGGATTTACTGGGACACTGAAGAACTACTGTTGACTGACGGACAGACTGATTTTGGAGAGGGCTATGTCCAACAGGGGCTGGCGTAAGCAAAGCCACAAAGCCCCACACAAATAGAAGCAAAGAAGAAAGCTCAGAAAAGAGAGACAGAGACAGAGCCGGCATGGAGATGAAGGGAACTGCTCTGGGAGCATCCGGCCTTTGGCAGTTTGAGGCTCTTGGAGCATGAAAACCTCCTCACACCACACACAAAACTGAAGTCAAATGTGTCATAAACAAACATAAACTATAAAAGCCTGAAAACAAAGGAGTACATTTGCAGAATCTTGGATCTTTCAGGTGGGATCCTAAAACTATAACTAACCAAAGGAAAAAACAAACTGGACTCTATCAAATCTGTCTCTTTTTGTTCTTCAAAGGAAACTATGAAGAGAGTCAGAGAGGGGAAACTAGAAATCATGAGCCTGAGTAAAAGTCCAACCTCTGGGACAGAGAGCTTCTACTTCTCATGGACCGAAAGACAACACAAAATGAGAAAAAGAAGACGGACAGAAGACGGACAGAATGTAGTTGGTTGGCCACGTTGCTTGTCTGGCTTCCAGAAAGCCTTTGGTGTGCTCCATGGGGTGTGGTGCACACGCGACTCCAGTGTTCGGGAGGTAAAGGTAAGTCGAGAGAGTCAAGGCCATCTTTGGCTACAGAGGGAGTTTCAAACTAGGCTGGTCTACATAGACTCTTAAAAAATAAAAAAATAGGAGGGGGGCACTGAGATAGATCAATACTTGAAGGTTAAGTTTGATTCCCCAAACTCAGTGCAAGGAGAGGACAACTTAATAAAGCTGTCTTCTGAGCGTCATCACGGCACGCCTGCACCCCCATCCTACCCTACACAAAATAACTCGTTCTTTAAAAGTAGGGCAAGCTGTATGAATAGGTACTTCTTCAAAAATGATACACAAATCTCAGTCTTTTATTCAGTCATTATGGAAATGCAAAGCAAAGGACCTGGCACCCTTGGGGAAGGCTGCTTCTAAAAGAGACCAGGCGGCAGATAAGAAGTTTCGACAGAGCTGGGGAGGGTGCTGTTGGTGGTGCGGTACCAAAGTTGGAACAGGCCCTAGAAATATACGACTTAACGAAAGTGCAGTTTCAGGTGTGCATCTGGGTTGGCTTAGTGGTTTCGTTTTTGTCAACCTGACGTAAGCGAGAGTCACCTGGGAAGGGGGACCTCAGTTAAGAAGGTGCCTTACACAGAATGACAAGCAGGCATGTGGAGGGGGGATCTGCAAGCTCAAGACACCACAATCCCTGTGGCTCCTGGGCTGATCCTAGGTGTGTACAAAGGCAACCTGTCCAAGCCACAGAGAGCAAGCCAGTAAGCAGCGCTACTTCATGGTCTCTGCTTCAGTTCCTGCCCCGACTTCTCTTCATGACGGGCTGTAAACTGTAAGATGAATAAACCTCCTCACAGACCACGGAGCTACCTGACAGTGCAGACCTCGGCCACAGCCACCTGGTGAGGGAAAAGGAGCCTCGCCTAGAAATCTGGAGCAGACCTCACTGCTTTCGTGGAGCCTGAAAAAGGCTCAGAGCGGTGACTACAATTGATTACATTGTGTGGGGTGTGTGTGCACACGTATGTACTGTAGGAGGTGTCTATGTATGGATATGCACACTGATGTACACAGATATAGAGGCCAGAGGTTGTCATCAGGCATCCTGTATCGCTCTTTCAATTGAGAGAGGGGTCTCGCCTAAAGCCTGGACCTAGGGTGTTGGTCAACAAGTCCCAGTGACACCTCTACCACTATCCCTACAACACTATGGTCACAAGTACACGGGCATGCCTGGCTGTCATGTGTGCACTGAGGGTTTGGAATTAGGCCCTTGTGCTTCCACAGCAAGTGATCTTACCCACTGTGCCCTCCCCACAACTCACGACCTGTGTGCTCTAAAGGGAAGGAACATGGGTCTATTACATTCTAAGGAAGATCCTGAGCCAGGACGGGAAGAGGGAACAAGCATCTTAGGAACTCTCTGAGTTGAAAGAGGTTGAGATAAGGGTCCTAGAGAAGAGGTGGGGTGAGGCCTGAGACAACTGTAGGAGCAAAGGACACACGGCAGGAGAAAGGCTTGCAGAAGCACCAGATGAGGCTGGCATAGGACCGCGAGAGGAGGAGGGTGGTGTGCCGTGCACTGAAGACCAGAAGCCAGGGCTGGAGGGTACCCATCAGGAGCACAGCGCTCATCCTACATCCACACAGCCCTGGGTTCACTCCCTGGCACGCGAGGCCACTCAGGGTAAGGACTGCACTTTAAACTGAGGCCTGGGTCTAAGTTTTAACACTTAAAGAACACACTGAAAAGATTACGCAGGTTATGGATGGGCCCGATTCATGGTCTGGGAAAAGAGAAATGCGTACTAAAGGACTGCTAAGACATAAAAAAAAAAAGGTCCTCTTGCAAAATGTGGTGGTACATGCCTTTCATCCCAGCACTCAAGGGCCAGAGGTGGGCAAATCTCTATGAGTTTGAAGCTAAGCTGGTTTACATAGCAAGTTCCAGGCCAATCTGGGATACATAGTAAACCCCTGCCTCCAAAAACCAAGTGTTTCCCTATAAACCATAAGCAGATAGCACAAGAATCAGAGGAAAGGGATGGGTAAACATCTTTGGAGGCTTGTCGCTGTTGGTGGCTCTAGCGGGTTCTTTCTGTCTTCCTGAAAAGCAGCCAGGAAGATTTAACAAGCCCTGTAAAACCGCTCATGGTCTATGACTATAGCCTCATTGTGAAATTATACCCCAAGGAAATAGACAAGCAAAACAGAAAAAAAAAGAAAGAAAGAAACATGAGCACACAGCCCAATGGTTAACAACAAAGAGGCAGAATCATTTTACAGAGCAGCGACAGAGCTAGAGACACTGTGGAGTGGCAGCTCCAGCCTCTTAGAAGGATGTAGGGCTGGCTGCAGCTCAGAGGAAGAGTACTTGCCCAGAATGAATGAGGCCCTGCCATCTTCAGGTGAGGGGGGAGAAGGGGGAGGACGGGAGGGTGGGAGGAAGGGAGAGAGGGAAGAAGGGAGAGAAAGGAAGAAAGAAAAGTGCATAGATTTCACTCATTGACGCTTTGAATCTATTCCACATTTCAAGACTTTTAAAATAGAGTCAAACCCTGATTTGACCACGTAAAACAGAACAGCTTGTGCACACTCTGAGTTAGTTCAAAGTAGCTCTGTTAAAATGACCTGTGTCTGTGAAAGCTGGACACTTTGGACCTGCGGAAGCAGAAAGTATGCGTTCGGCAGCTGCTCGGCAGACCCTTCTGTAGAGACTCCACGAGTGCCCACTCCAGATACCTGCAGGGAAGCAAGAGAAGCAGGCCTGTCAGTGTCAGAATGCCTTGCCTGCACGCATCTGCTGACCAAACACATATATATATGACCAAACATATATATATCCTCATGATGCCAAACTCCTCACAGGGACACCTCTGAGACCAATGTGCTTAGTGGAATTATCACAAATAACCAAATCTCATGCTTGGATTCCTCGGCGCCACATCTCCAGGACACCCCGGGTGCCACACTTGGGTTAAGATCCCTGTTCTGGGAACACCAGCAACATAGTATTTCCATGTGCCCTTCCCATTCTCTTGATTGGAGTAGTGATGTGGATATGGAGCTTCCTGGAAACGGACTGCCTTGCGCATAACAGCATCTCCTGACCAGAAATACTCCTGAGCAAGGGGAGGCAGGCCAAGGACACCCCTCTGAGAGAAAAGAGCCTGCCAGATTTTATTCTAGAAAACCATATGGTAGATAGTGTTTGCTTCACCCTAACACACCTCGAAGACCCAGGGGCTGTCGGGCTGCAGGGGAGGTTCTGAGGCGCACACTGCAGAAAGCTGGAAGTTGATAGACTTTGCATAACTCTGGGTTACAGTTTAATGGCATGAAACAATAGGAAATCTCTCCAAGAGTCCTCTAAGAAAACAGGCAAGTATGTGGCAAAAGGAAATGTTACTTACATGGTAGGAAAGGACTCCATGTGAAGAGGTATTAATAAATAAAGAGCTTTCGATGCTCCCTTCCTCAGTAGGTAAGAAAATAATCCTGAAGGAAGTGCTCCCCATCGCTGGGACGACCTGCAAGGAGAGGAGAATCTAGTCGGCCCTCTGGAGGAGTGCTCGCAGACATCCCTCCTGAATGCTCCTGCAAACAGTTCCCTGTACATCCTGTACCTATGAGCATCACCATGCCCCGAGCCGCTCCAAACTGATCATCTCCAAGGGCACACTGCCAACTCCCGGCAGATAACTGCCCAGGACTCTCATTCAGGGCGAGTCGTGGGCCTCACCTTCCTACTCTCCTTCACGCCCACATGTCCACCAGCTCAGCTAACACAGTTCTGTTTCTATTTAAGTACAATGGACATTGTACACATATGTAGATTTATTGTTAAATGTGTTAACATATGACTAAAACCCAGGGGACAGTGTTTATCCACTTAAAACAAACCAACTGTGAAGCGAATGTGGAAGGGCTTTTCTGTGCACATTTCCTTGGTCTCAGTAGTTTGTCAACATTGTAACACCCAGTAGATACAGTAACCAACATTGTAACACCCAGCAGATACAGTAACCAATATTGTAACCCCCAGCAGACACAGTAACCAACATTGTAACACCCAGCAGATACAGTAACCAACATTGCAACACCAAGCAGATACAGTAACCAACATTGTAACACCAAGCAGATACAGTAACCAACATTGTAACACCAAGTAGATACAGTAACCAACACTGTAACACCAAGCAGATAGAGTAATCAAAATAAGGAAAAGCTTAGAAAGTTTAAGGTCACTGGAAAACTACAGAGGACTACGGTGTGCAGTTCTGCCACAATAGGAGTTGGCTACAGAAACCCTGCTGCTCACAAGGAGCCCTGGCTTTGTGCGGAGGTCTGAGAAGGGGCAACGATAAAGCCAGCACTAGTTACTGAAGCCTCGGTATCCATGGTAATCTTAAAGAATCAATACTAGAGACTTTCTCTGGCCATGATAAAGCCATGCTAAATGCACATACATTACTACGGCTTCTTTAAACATGTTTCCCCATTAGGTACCCAGAACCACTGTAAGTATGAAAGAAAATGGGTGATAAAGCACACATAAAGCAAACAAAATGCTAGAAAAATAACGAGCACCAGGAAAGGCGAAGATCAGCACCCACCCTGCAATGGACAGGCGGAACATGAAAGTGTCTAGCAGCTGTAAACACCGAGTTCACCACAACCTCGCTGTCCCTGCTGGGGTTGTATGCGTAGAGAAGCTTCGCTGCAGGGTGCCCCAGGGACCTGGTTGGAGAAACAGAAAGGTAAGATAATTGTGACTATCAGTATTGCTCATACACACATGCATACACTTACACGCTATTTTTTAGGCTAAAGACACTGAGCCCGGGGTTCCATGCACACCACTGAGCTACATTTCTAGTCCGTGTATTTTTCAGGCCAAGAGCATCCATTATGTGTCCAGCTGTGTCTGGTTGCAGAAGAACACAGCTGGCTGTTGACAGCTGACAGTCCCTCACAGAAGGAGGGGCTAGGGAAATAATTTTCACAATTGCATGTGACCCTGGAGAGGGGCTGGAGTATGTAGGCTGTAGAGAGCTGAAGGAAAGAAGCACCGTCTACACAGCCATGGGTGTTATCATTCATAAGGACTTCCCAGTGCAGATATTTTGGGGCTACCCATGCTCTGTCAGTAACCCACCCCCATCCACGGTCTGTACGCAAGCCCAATAAATCATTGGTTCCCCTTTGGTGAAGTCAAGCTTTGGTTTGTCATTGGGACCTTAGTAGAAGAGGTGTAGGCACTGCACAGCTCCCCTCCACAGGGAAAAAGTTCTCAGCACAGAACAATTTTTAAATCTTGTTGTAAATAAAACATTTAATACATAACGGTTTTAAAAACCAAATAAATAAATAAGTAAATAATAAGCCTTTATTTTTTATAAGACTAGTGATAATCTACAGTAGCGCTCCATTTCTTTCTGTGTTGTAAGGACTCAGCACATCTGGGTTATTAAGAACTTGCATGTTTGTCTGTTTTAAAAAAAAAAACAAACACACCCTGGCATGTACCAGCATAGCTAGGGTTCTCATTCCAACCAAGGTATATTTAGATAAGAGACTTCATTCACCATGCAAGCTGCCCTGAGCACCAAGGAGACAGCAGGGGCAAGGCCCAGCCTCCTGAGCTGAAGAAAGGCGTGCAGAGCACATTATCACTGAAATGAAATTGGTGGCACACATATCCATGGAGTAGCTGGGGAATATTTCCCTTTCTCCCACGACTGATCAATGATGTACAGAGATGGCAAAAGAACAATACAAAGAAACTAAACCAGTGTCCAAAACCTTAGAATAAGCTTACCTGACCACTGGTCAGCACAGAAACCCACATCTCTCCTCCAAACAGCCTATTTTACTCTACACCCAATACTGGGGTAAATATATTTTCATACTGAACTGTTTGGCAATAGATTTTCATGACAGTTCAAAGAGGGGAGAAGGGGAGGGAGAGGGAGTTTTCATGGAACTCAGTACCGTGGGAGAACAATCAGGAGGCTGAGGCAGGGGAATGGCAAGTTAACGGCCTGAGGTACAGAGGGAAATCCTGTCTCAAAACCAAAACAACAAACAAAAACCTGTACAGGCAGAAGACTTCCCGCCAACCTCCCAGTAATGAT
>LOEQ01000007.1:328051-346258 GCA_001685075.1 Bramus lutescens
AAATCTAAGACGAAAGTGTCAGAGAAACGACAGCTCTGAAACTAACAGGACCAGGATTAAAGAAGCCCCTCAAAACTGAGAAAAAATAGTTTCAAAAAGAAGAGACTGAAGAAAAACAGAGAGCAAGGTGGTCTGCGAAGGTGTGTAAGATCGGTGTGTGGTACCGATTAATGCAGAATAAGCCTCAACCTTGGGGCCAAGAGCCCAAGATAACCAGGCTGGCCAGATGCGGCCTAGGTACATGTGACCATTACTTTCCCTGAACTCAGCTAAGTTCTCTCAAACAGAGGGGGCCTCCCAGATCCTGATTCTGACAGAAGCTGTGAAACTATTCAGAAAAGCCACAACAAGAGGCAGGCATTAAAGTGAAGAGGCTTATGAGGGCAGACACCAGCATCGCTGGAATCTCACTGGCCTGGTCCAGCTTGGATGAGTCCTCCGAGTCACGGCAACAGTTGCTTACCCTGTGAGGCTAACTTCCTACTGTCAGTCACAGCACTGTCTAAAGTCACCAAGTCCTAGCTAAGTGTCTCATGTCAGAAGTTTAACTTGGAAGAGTGTGACCTGACCTGACAAAGGCGACCTTTGACCTTTCCCTAAAAGGCAGATAACCTCACTCATCCAACACTGAGTTCTACAGTGTCTAGGGTCCTGTCCCAACACGAAGGATACAGAGACAGAAATGCACAATCTGTTAAACAACAGCTTTCTCTTGAGAGCCCAGACCCTGATGAAAAACTGGTTACCATGCCCCCACCCCATGCTTCCTCAGCCTCTTACACAAACTCTGACAGCAGTGCAGATGTCACAGATGGTAGCTCTCTGCAAGCCTCACTAGCCTTTCTGGCCTCGGCAGAGGGTAGCGGTAAGCTTTGGGAGGGAGGGAGAGGAGTCCTCAGTGTGTATCTCATCCACCCACCTCTCTCTCTCTCTCTCTCTCCCTCTCTCCCTCCCTCCAAACCCCACCTGCTCAGAGAGTCTCAGGACAGAGGGAAGGCACCAAAAAGCCCAGGTCTGCATTCCTGGCTGCTATTGCAGTTTTCTCCCCTGAAGCTGCCAGGCGGGCACAGACCCGGCCTGTGGTGGACACGTCATCACCCCTTGCCTGCAACCTGTAAAGTCTCCCTGCCTTCGGCTGAGGGTGCAACTCCTCTGGCCCCCATCTCTGGGCCAGAGAACCCGCCTGGGGGTTGCACTGTTCAGATACACCTGTTGCTATACTTTTCCAGTTTGGCTTGATCTGGCTTACTGTGTCGGTGGAGAAACTTACTGTGTCGGTGGAGAAACTTACTGGGGAGGTGGAGAAACTTACTGGGGAGGGAGGGGCAGAAAACCTAATACTCTCAGCCCTATCGTAGGAATGAGTTCTCAGAATCCTGCTGAGCATCTGAAGCTAGGGCTGGGTAAGTGACTCTCTGTGAAGAAGCTGGGCAGCAAGCCACAGAAAGTATCTGAGCCGGGGAGCAGCAGACCCAGGGTGGCCTGCATATGCACTGTGCCCTCCCTGAGAACACAGTCCCCACTAGCAGCACCCACCAGATGGGGGTCAGGTCATAAACGCAATCTCAGAGCCACTCCATCCCAATCACAGATGCCCCGCGTTGAGCAGGTGTGAGGGGATCTTTACACACCTTAGTGTTCAAGAACCACTGCCTCAGAGAAGAGCTGAATGGAAACTAACAAATGGGAAGAGGATAGAGGCAGCAGCTGTGCTCAGAAAGCATGAAAAGCTGGGTGTAAATGGGTTTGTGGACCTGCTAGACTGAGAGAAGAACAAACACTTGATGTGGGTTCCCCTCTGTATGCTGTGAATATGTTTTACTACCATTAATAAAGAAGCTGCTTTGGCAGCACAGAATAGAGCAAGGTGGGAAAACTAAACTAAATGTTGGGAGAAAGAAGGTGAAGTCAGGGAGACACCATAAGACGCTCCTGAATCTTACCAGTAAGCCAAGAGCCTCGTGATAAAATATAAAGTAATAGAGATAGGTCAATTTAAGATGTAAGAGTTAGTTAATAAGAAGCCTAAGCTATTGGCCAACCAGTGTTGTAATTAAGAGTTTCTGAGTAATTATTTCGGGTCTGGGTGGCCGGGAAATGAACAAATACTAGTATAATAATACAAAAAAAATACTTCAAATAAAAAAAATGGGGAAACCTTCCATCATCATCACTCTGCACATATGTGGAGGTATACACATGTGCCAGGGTATGCAGCAGTCAGGACAACTGTATAGAGTCAGTTTTCTCCTTCCACCTTCACATGGGTTGTGGAAATTGAACTTGTATTATCTGGCTTTCACGACAAATATTTTCACCTGCTGGGTCAACTTGGTACAAGCTAAAGTCATTCGGGAAGAGGGACTCTCAACTAAGAAAATGCCTCCATAAAACTGCCTTATAGGCAAGTCTAACATTTTCTTGATTAATGTGGGAGGGCCTAGCCCACTAGGGATGATGCCAACCCTGAGCAGGTGCTCCTGAGTTGTATAAGAAAGCAGGCTGAGCAGGCCATGAGGAGCAAGCCATGAAGGAGCACCCCTCCACGGCCTCTGCTTCTGTTCCTGCCCTGACTTCCTCTGATGACGGTGATGTGGAAGTGTAAGGGGAAATAAACCCTTTCCTCCCCCAGTTACTTTTGGTCATGATGCTTTATCACAGTAAGAAACTGTGCTAAGAAACTAAGAAGCCTGCTGAGCCATCTCAATGACCTGAAAATCCTTTTGTAAAAACAAAAATAAGGGCTGGAGAGATGGCTCAGTGGTTAAGAGCACTGACTGCTGTTCCAGAGGTCCTGAGTTCAATTCCCAGCAATCACATGGTGGCTCACAGCCATCTGTAATGAGATCTGGTGCCCTCTTCTAGCCTGCAGGCAGGCACTGTAAACTAAATAAATAGTTTTTAAATAAATAAATGAAAGCCATGAGATGCTGACAGTACCATAGAGCAGATGCCCATTACTCTCTTGCAGTATACTCACTCAGTAGCTAAACTAAGAAGTAAAAACAGAGTCTGTCAAGTTCCATGGCTCATACTTGTAACTCATCACTGGGAAGGCAGAGATAAGAAAGCCACCTCAAGTTTGAGGCCATTCTGAGTCTACACAGTGACTTCTATACCAGACAGGGACAAAGGGAAATCATATCTCAAAACAAAAAATTTTAGGTAAAATCATAAAAACTTTATGGCCATGAGACTTTTGATTTGGCTGAATCATTCTCACGCTCTAAGAACAGTCGCTTGGTCAAGCCACCGCCTACAAAGCCAGGATATTTGTCCACTGTGTGAAGATGTGTTGCTATGATTGGTGCAATAAAAAGCTGAACAGCCAATCTAGGCAGACAAGGATAGGCAGTATTTCCGGGCAGAGAAAGGAAGAGGATAAGCAATGTAGGCGCACACAATGCACCTGGGAGACACTGAATAGGTCGAACTTTCGATACAGGGTAGAGGTACCCAAGCCACAGGGCAGAACACAGATGAATACAAACAGGCTAACTTAAGTTTTAAGTTAGTGGGATAAGCCTAAGCTAATGGCCAAGCCTTCATAATTAAGAAGTCTCCATGTAGTTATTTGTGGGTTGACAGTCCTAACAACAAAGTTTGCTGCAGGGAATGTCTGTCAAACTCTTGCACAGTGCATGGCCAACACTCTCAGCCATGATTTGCTATGGCAATGTGGACTTAACACATGAGCCATTTGTTTCCGTCAGAGCTACTATTGCTGTGATGAAACCCAATGGCCAGAAGCAACTTGGGGAGAAAGGAGTTTATTTAGCTTACACTTCCACATCACTGCTCATCACTGCAGGAAGTCAGGGCAGGAACTCAAACAAGGCAGAAACTGAAGCGGAGGCCATAGTGGGGTGCTGCTTACTGGCCTGCTCTGCCTGTTTTCATATAGAACACAGTACCACCGGCCCAGAGTCGGTACCACCCAATGAGCTAGGACCTCCTGTACTGATCACTAGTTAATAAAATGCCCTACAGACATGTCTACTTACAGCCCAATCTTCTCAGTAGAGGGTCCCTCCTCTCAGATGACTCTAGCTGTGTCAAGTTGACACAGAACTAGCTAGCACACCATCCAGCCCTTACAAAGGCAACACACACGTTTCCTCCACAGAACATTCCTGGAGCCATAGCATAAAACCAGCCATTTCTTTCAATGGCAGCCAAATTATATAATGGGAGCATAATATGCTAGCCAACGGCAACAAATAACAGCAAGAACAATGTCGCACAAAGTCTATGACACAGTTGAAAATCCTCTCAATAACAACGATAAAATCAGGCCTCAACCAACAACCCTGGAGTTTTAGGGCAGAAGTAACCTTAAGAGATCACAGAACTAAATCTCTTCTCCCTACCAGGAAATGCAAACCCAGAGAAGCTCTGGCCTTAAATCAGGAATCTAGTTAATGAGCAGAGCTGAAAACCAAGCCCCCACCTTCTATCCTGCAATCTAACCCAAGACACTAGTGAAAGCTGAACTTCTTCATAAAACCCTCAGACAAGAGAGGATATGCTAGGTCACCACCACTGAGCTACACGCCCACGCCCTTTAGTTTTCTCTTATACCTGCCCACACTTTCCTCTACAATCCTATCAATGAAAATTAGTGATCCTACAAAAATTCAATCCCAATACTAGAAGTCAGGTAGAGGCAAGGGGGGCTCTTTCTGAGTGTTTCCCAGGAGTGCACCCTTTTAACACACCAGCCAACAGGCTGCAGACGTCAGTTCCTCCTCAGTTCGAGACTTCCCCTTCTTACCTCAGATCAGACCCTCAGATCTACCTCTCAGAGTCGGTTTCCTCCACCAGCCATGTCCGACCTTTGACACTGCAAGGGGCCCTTCCTGATACAAAGCCTGTGCTCAAAGGCTAAGCAATCATTTACAGAAATAAAGTAAGATTGCCAAGCTTATGGTTCTGTGGCTGCACTGCATTCCTAGCTACTCTCAGTCACCTGTAGTCTGCAAGCCTAGGACTGGACACACCTGAGGGAAGAACTATTTTCCTTCAAAATTTAAAGTGTGTTATGCTTCAACTTTTCCCCTTTCAGAAAACTAATAAGTCTTACGTCTTTTTTTTCCCCGAGTCAGGGTTTTTCTGTGTAACAACCCTGGCTGATCTGGAGCTCACTTTGTAGACCAGGTTGACCTCTAACTCAGAGATCTGCCTGCCTCAGCCTCCTGAGTGCTGGGATTAAAGGGGTGCGCCACCACGCCCAACAAGTCTTACGTCTTATAAAAATTATTTCACGTAACAGACTGCAAGGAGCCAGATCTTAGAAAACGCCTTGGTTTGGTCAACACTTGTAGCTCAAACATCAGCACAAGCCAGACAGTTGGTAGCAAGAGTTTGCCAGCGCCTGACAGAACACCGTAATTCACGGCCATCCTTCAGGTCACATTCTAACACACATGCTAAAGGTACAAAGGTAAAGCAGCAGGCAGTTGTGTGATCTAAACTGTTTTTATTGAAAAGTAACGCCATGAGATGAACAGAGTCACAAAACCTATTTGCTCCTTCAAGCCCAGCTATGTGACAGATCAGAGTGGGCTGGGGGAGGGGGACAACCCCCATGCTGCCGGAAAGCATGACATTTCCCTACTTCCACCAGAAAGGTAAAGGTAAATCAAGGCAGGGTCTGGAGCACAACTAGTGTTCAAAGTGGAGGTGGGGAGTGTGGTACAGAATGAGCCATAGGAATGGCCACCTCCTGGGCAGACTGCCATCTACTCACTCAACCTGAGAAACATCTGTGAAAAGAAAACCATCTGCTAGGACATCAGGATACAAAACAATAGTTACAGAAGGCCTTGCTCCTGCAGAACTCACTCTGACGAGAGGGAAATGAGAGGAGCACTGGACAGAGCATGAAAGGCAGAAGCAGCAGAAGCACCAGGAAGCTGGGCAGGGCCGGCTTCCGGGAAGAGGCCCCTAGCAGCTGTCCGAGGTGCAGAGGGCTGGCCATGGCCTCCTTGTATTGCGTCTACCTTCACTTCCACCCTGGGTGTGGTTCCTGGACACACATACAACACACAACTCTCCTGACGTACCCGCCGTGGCTGAGAGAAATGGTCCTTCTGAGGCCTCCTAACAGTCATACGTAATGAAAGTCACCAGTACAGCACACGTATGCACTTAGGAAGTTTGAATTAAAGGAGCATAAAACAGGAACTCCAAACCCACAAAGCAGGCTTCAAAGATGGGAACGTACCATTTCATGAAGGGCGCTGGGGGTTCCCACCTCACACCTCTCCCCAGCTCTCCCAACTCCGCCCCAGAGACTCAGAGGGCACCTCTCGCTCTTGAGAAGCTCATGTTCAGTGGTTCTCAGTGACTGAGGGAACCAGATGTCCCAGTGTATGAGGGACTTTTTCTCTAGAATGAAATCTCCACTCCAAGTAACAAAAGGGAAGTAGACTATGGGGGTCTCTCTGTTCTTCTCACACTATTGAAAGACCATAAACCAAACAAGGATCATATTTTAAAATGACCAACAACAACAAGACACAATCAATGAAGCTTAAAGACACGCTAAGTTTAAAAAAGCCGGTCCCAAAGGGACACATCTATGTAATTCTACTCCCACAAGGCAGGTCATGAGAACAGTCAAATCAGAGACAGGAAGAATGGTGGTTACCAGGGCAGACACACAGAATAACGGGAGAGTTACTAAGTTGCTGATTTGCTTTTAATTGCTCTTGTTTTGTGATTTCTCCCTAAGTAGCTCAGGCCTTCGGAGCCGAGGTGCTACGGTCACAGGTGTTGTCACCACACGCTGCAGTCATTATTTAATGAACACAGAACTTTAGTTTTGTAGGATTTAAAAAAAAATCTAGAAACATGTAATAATGGTCACTTGGTAACCTGGATGCCGTCTATACTCAACTACACCCTTCAAGTAGTCCAAACGGCAAATTTGATATTCTATGCATTTTACTACTCTAAAAATAAATAACAAACAGTCTTAAGGGTTGTATTTTCTCTAAGCCAGAAGACAGCTATACTCAACAGTACGGTCTCCAGCAATCACCACAGAACCGACCAGGGCTGGGAGTGCGGCTTGGGTGCAGAACACTCACCTGCTTAGCATGTGTAAAAGTGAAAGAACAAACAGCAATGAGGAGCTGGGAAAGGCCCGGGGGCCCTGGGGCAGCCTGATGTCCTGTGATTGGTCCTCCTGCGTAGAGGAAGAGAGAACCAACTCCTGAAAGTGGTCCTCTGACCTCCACACACATGCAGTGGCACACACGCAAAGACAAACGTGCAAACAAACTTTAAAGAGGCAGGGGGACTGATTTCCAACACAGTAATGCATCTGAAAGTGCCCTGCTTTGTTAGTCCAATGCTTAGGAATGTTCCCCAGGGAACAGTTGCAACTCACCAAGTCCTCAGTACAAGTCCATCTGATGGACATTGTTATCAGCCCACGCCTCTAGAGACAGGACAAGCCCTCGCGGGAAGGAACTGTCCTCTTCCAAGATACAAAGGAATTGAAGCCCAGCATTGCAGATCTAGGCAGTAGCTATAGTTGATGCACTGCTGACCTGTGGGTAGCGCTGCCCTCCAGCATGGACTCCCCTAAATCACAGACAGAAAGGCCCGGGTGCCCAGGGTGGGCTGCAAGCCTCCTCCTCACTCCCCTAGAACAGACATGCAAAACACCTGCTTTGTGAACTAGGCGAACCGGTTTAACCGCTGGGTCCAGAGGTCCCAGCTGAAAAGCAGAAGCGACAAGGACTTGTGACAGGGTCCCCAGCTCTCCTATTAACTCACTCAAGGCAAAATTCCTTCTGAGACTTCACTGCTAATACACTTCAGTCAAGAGTTCCTGGACACACTTACAGCCCCGTCCCTTAACAGAACCACACCTACCCGAATCTGTCAGGAGGAAAAGAGGGGCCTAAGGAGCTCACAGGTGTCCTGACTTGTCTCCCGAGGGTGCTATTCAAACTTCCCCTCAGGCTCCCTGGGCCTTCCTAATTTGCTGCTTACTATATAAACAAAAATTGAAAGTTTAGTTGCCTATTTCTCTTGAAGACGCAGGAAAACTTGAGCATTCAACTTGAGTTTATTTTAAGTACATTTAAGTCAATCGGAAAGCAAACCTCGAATAGTAAATAAAACTGGCCAGAAAGGCGGTATTTATTCAAAGGCCCCAGGACCCCTCCCCCAAAGCCAGGCCAGAGGAGGAAGCCGACTCTGAGCTCACACAGGTCCTGGCTGCAAGCTCTCCCAGGCGCAGTGCTGCCAAGTGTTTCCCCACCTGTGTGCTGCCAGTAGCAGTCACTCAGCATGAAGGTCAGGGCTTCTCCCGGGTAGTTTGGTTCTTGAGTGCGGAAACGTGTAAATTCCCTGAGGTCGGGACAGCATCTAAGTTTCTGACCCATCCATAGCACATACCGGGGGTGCAGGTCCTTGCAGAGTCCCCTGGGTTTGAAGGCACAACACGCTTCTGTCATCAGAACTCCATGTCCACGCCTTTCACCTAGCCTGACATTCAGCTCAATTCTAACTTAGTCGGCAGTCACTAACCCTCTCCTGCCTACAGGACCCGCCTTCCAGGCAGCCCTGGCTCTAAAATTAGCCAAACTCACAGGTGCTAAATGCCTGCACCTGCTTTCAGATTACACTGGCTGGATGCTTCCCTCTTACGTCGACCCACAAGGTAGTGTTTGGAACTGCGCAGCCGCTCTCCTTTCTCTGAGCCTGTAGGCTAGTAGGGAAGGATGTGCAAAGGACTCCCATGGCAATCGGTAGCCGCTCCATCAAGTACCCAGCGCTTCTACATTAATGGTACCCAAGGCCAGAGGGAGACCTTACAGGGTAAGTGACCTTATAGGGAGAGAACTATCCATGTAGACTTGAGCACAGTCTTTAACGTAAATAATAATAATAATAATAAGCATGCTATGCCACTAAGTAGTTTCTGGCAGCTTCGGTTGAAGGTTGAGGCCCAGTAACAACCTGGGACCTTTGCACGCGACATCAGAACAATTGCTGCCCGGGTGTCAGAAGCTCAGAGCATCTCTTCAAACCTCCACCATTAAGTTCCCGTTCACAGAGACCTTCCGTTTCCCCAGGACTCTGTGTCCTCAGTAAACCATTTGCAAAACAAGTCATTTGAGTGTGCAGTCTGCCCTGCCTACACCCCAGAAGGATGAGGAGAAAAAAGAATACTGGCAAAGACTGTGGGCCGTTCCTGAGAAACATAAAACTGGCTGTGCGTGTTGGGGCACACCTGTAACCTCAGCACTTCCGAGGCTGAAGCAGGAAGATCACTCCCAGTTTGAGACCAGCCTGGGCTGCATTATTAATTCCAGGCCAGCCTGAGCTACAGAGTAAAACTTGTATCAAAACAATCAAAACTAAAGAAAAAAAAAAGCATTTTTAAATGTAGAAAAAGTGCTCATTTTTTAAAGATATAAGCAAGTAAACCAAAGTGAGGTCACCCACTGTTCCCATGGGTCCCCAGGCTGTGAGAGAAAGCTGACATCCCAAGACAGAGCCACTGACTTTTTACAGGAAACACAAGTCAGCATGTATAAAGAGCCTGCCACTGTCTTTTTGAAACTGTCATACACGTTCTAATTCCCAATAGCTTAGCTGTTCCTTCCCACCCACGTGCCAGTCACTATCTAACGTCCCTCACCCTGTGACATCATCCTATACATATCTGCTCTCCAGGATGACGGAGAGCAGAAGCAAAACGGCAATCACACGGTGGTTTTTGTTACATGCCATCGAACCTTGGCACTCCATTAACGGTTTCTCGGCTAATGATGTCTCTGTATTTTCAGAGCCCACCCGCCAGGCTCGGTCCTCTTCTGGCCGTATTTTCTCCTCCTCTCCACGCTGCCTGAGCTTCCCACAGCACCCTATCATCTGCAGGCACTGTCTTCTGAAACACCAGAACCCACGGTGCTGTCCACAGGTGATCAGAAAAGGAGACCTTTGGAAAAAGGGCTCGGTGCTACAGTCCCAGGGCTGGCACCTGTGGCGCTGGGGAAGGCTTGTGAATTCCAGCACCTGCTGGCCTTGACGTCTAAAGGCCGGAAGCAAAGAAAGCCCTTCATAGTCACACCAGGTCTCCATCCTCACAAAAGCCAAGTCAGGAGCTGTCTATTCAACAAAAGCTGATTGGATGCATGTGCACTGAGTTATAAAATGTGTGTCCATAGAAAATTCAGAAAACTAGAAAACAAATCCCCAGGGAGGGCACAACACTCAAGTTAGACAAATTTTAAAACAAGCCACAGAAAACATGATACCAAAGGCTTATAAACTTAAACATTTTAAAGGAGGTAATCCCAGGGCTGGTTCAGTACCTTGAGGAAATGAGTAACTGCCGGGTCACCACAGGAACCAAACATAAGAGGCTTCTCTACTCCTGGCCCATAGTCTGAGGACACGGGGGACTGGACCAACACACCCCGCACATACAGCCGATCACTGCTTGAACAGCGTCAGCATATTTCTGCCACTGCTAGTGTACTTTCGATAAGCCTGGTAGGAACCAAGGACAAGTGGGACGGCAGGCCCTTGGTCTAAATGCTACAAATCTGATGACACCAAGTACGGTGGCTTCCATCCAGCTCAATACTGTGGTGTCATACACAAGCTGTGTAAACGTATAGAGGTGGGGAGTGAGACACAGCATTTTAAGGAAAAGGTTTGTGTGTGTGTTAAAATCTGACTTTCAAAACTTTAACACAAAGTATAACCATGAAAAACTGTTCTCAGGACTCCTCCCACTGCCTTAGAAAGAACCCACATATAGAGAAGGCAGACGAAGGTCTGTGTGCCTGTGGGGGAGGCAGGAAAGCCTCCACACCGAGCACCGGAATAATCTCTAACACAGGGAACATCCTCTAAGCATAGGAAGCAATCTCCCAACACAGGAACAAATCCAACAGAGAACATAAACAACTCCAAAAAGCTTCCACAAACAAATGCAAATTAAAAGAAATATACAAGGCTTGCCTGAATCTCTTGGATTGAATTTCTAAAAATAAACAAAAACACTACTACCCAGTGCTGGGAAGGAGGTGGGGAACTAATGGCCAAAGCCCAGGCAGATGAGTGTATGTGGGAGCATTTGACACAGGCCACGGCGTCTGGCTAGGGGTGGAACCTGAGAAAGGATGGCACAAACCAGTGTGGCGGAGTTTCTCCTTCCCCCTCCAGACCAAGCTCTGAACATGTGGGGATGCGGCTCAATGGTACAGCATGTGTGTGGCATGCATAAAGCTGACACCAGCTCATAAAACTTAACAAAAGGAAGAAAAATCAAATGAACCTCATATATGAAGAATTAGATTTTAAATTATACTGCATTCATATAAAGAACTACAGAGCAGTTGTAAAAGGTAATGTAATTATACTTGGGCATGGAAAGATGGCCACAGCATGTCAACTTTAAAAAGCAGCTTACAAAATTCTATGTGTCTATTATATAGTCCATTTAAAAACATGGGAGCACGGCTCTGTGGTTGACCATAGGTCTAACATTTCTGAAGTTCTGGGTTTAATCCAGAACACTGGAAAACATGCCACAGAGTGAAAAGAAAAGTAACGTATTGCATCAGTACAAAGAGATTCTGGCAGGAGACATTAGACTCTGAGGTATGCACGCCAACAAACAAGAATTAACACGGCTTAAAAATTGCCAAATGATTTGGCCATACATTTCTCCAAATGGAGAAATAATAGGCACAAATGGCCAGCAAACACATGAAAAGAAGCTCAAATGGTTAGTCAGCAAAGAAATATGACTCAAAACTGGGCATGGTGGCACACGCCTGCAAGCCCCAACACTTGGGAGATGAAAGAATCTGAAATTCAAGGCCAGACTCAGCTTCATGTAAACTCAACTTCATGAACTCAGCCTTGGTTACATAAGAGTCCCTCAGAAAAGAAAGGGAGGGGAGGAGAGAAGAGGGGGGTCAGAAAAAAGGAAATCAAACCACAATAAGACTCTATTCTAATCCACTAGTCAGTCAGAGCCAGGTAGTAGAGCCTGGAGTTCCAGGGCTGGGGAGGAGAGCAGGGAGGAGTCCAGAGTCAGCCAGGATACTTGAGATCCTGCCTCCAGACAGGCCCCTCAAACAAGAAAGATTTCCAATAGTGGAGGATGCTGAAAAACAAGAACACTGCACATTGCTGGTGGAAAAGTTAAACGCTCCCTCTACTGTGGAAAACAGTTTGGCAGTTACTCAAAATGTCTTCTACAGAGTTACCACACAAACTAGACACTCCACTCTTGTCTATATCCTCAACAAAAGGAAAAACATGTCGCCACCAAAACAACATTCTCATGTGTTCTCTTAACAACACTATTATAATAGCCCCAATGGAAATAATTGATACGTGACTCAACTGACAATCAACAAAGTGTGGTGAACCCATACAATGGATATTGACATAGACCACAATGTGAATGAATTCCAGAAGGCTTAAATGAAAGAAGTTAGTCTAAGGGGAACACAGATCACATGACTCCATTTTTATGAAATGCTTAGAATAGGCAAATCTATGAAGACAGAAGCTGGTTTAACGGCTGCCAGGGACGGAAGGGAGGAAGAGTAGTGCAAGTGGCTGGTTTGGGGGGTCTGTTTGTTTTCAATGAAGTAATAAAAATTTTATTTTATGAACAAAGTCTCTTATCCAGGCTGGTCTTGAACCCCCATACAGTGAATGACGAGTTCCTAATCCTCTTGCTTCACTCTCCTGAGTATTGGGATTACAGGCTGATGTTGGAGATTCAGCCCAGGACCTCATGTAGGCCAGACGAACACTGTACCAGCTGAGTCACACCCCCATCCCAAGTGATGAAATGTTCCTAAAACTAGAGAACTGGGGTGACTGTGCAGCTGTGAAGGGTTTTAGAAATTATTAGGGGTCGGAGCAATAGCTCAGGGATTGAGAGCACTTGCTGCTCCTGCAGAGGACCTGGGTTCATCAGGGGCTCACAACTGCCTCTAACTTCAGTTCCAAGGGATTTGAGACCCTCTTCTGGCGTCTGAGGATGCACACACACACGGTGCACAAAAACACACTCAGGCCTATATGACACATAAAACAATGAAATAAATATTTAAACAACGAAAGGAAACCCCAGGCACGTGCATGCAGCTTGGTAGTGAGGCACTTGCACAGAATACACGGTCCTGCTTTTCACACCAAACGCTGCAAAATCAAAACAAATAAAGCTATTATTTGTAAAGAATTGAGTCATGAGACAGCAAGGTGGCTCAGTGGGTAAAGCTATTTGCTACCAAGTCTGACTGCCTGAATTTAGCCCTCAGAACTCACATGGTAGACCAAGAAAATTGACTCCTGTAAATTGTCCTCTGACCTACACATGGATGCTATAGCACATAGCACATACATGCACACATACAGTCAGTAAAAGTTTTTTAAAACTTCGGTGGTTGTTTGTGTATTTTTTTAAGCTTTGGTTTAATTTACATTTTACAGTGCTTTCTAAAACTTACTGCTAAGCATGCCTAAGTAAACACTTACTCATCTCACTATAAAACAAGGAAAAGCCAGAGTCAAGAGGCCGAGAGAAGACCGCAAGTTCAAGGCCAACTTGAACTACACAACAAGACCCTGTCTCAGAACAGAAGCTCAAAGCAAGAGCAGCAGTGCTGCCGGCCTTAATAGTGCCCAGCTCCTGGTTTTAGTGGAACGGTAAAACAATAGAGTGCTTGTCAAAGTTTAAAGAATAAGAAAAACCAAGGACTCAATAATCACCTGTTAAACACTACGGAACCAAACAAGTTGGCACATGTCTATAATCCCAGCACCTTGGGAGTCAGAGGAAAGAAGACAGCCTAAGAATTTGGGGCCATCCAGTGTCTCAGGAAAACAAAACAAAAACAAACAACAATAATAACAACAAAACTATTATGATTGTAACACTTACACTAAAAGGGAAAAAAACTATTTCTATTTTGGAAATCCAAACAGGGCCTTGACTGGTTTCTCATCACTTGAAAAGACACACTCACACACAAATGAACCACAGCTGAGGTCCCAGAGGAGCACAGCAAGTAAGTCATGAAAGCCTCTGTAACTGCAAGGGAGCACTACTCAGCTCTGGTAAAACAGCCTCCAGAAAAGGAACCATAAACCTCAATTTGCTGGAGGAGATCAAAGCTAGCAGATACTCGGCCAAGGGCACGCAGGGCAAGAGGCTAAATGAGAATTCAAACCAGAGTAAATGACTGGAAGCCTATGCAGTGCGGCATCTGGGGAAAATGGTTTATCAAAAAATAGCTGCTTAAAAAAAAAAAATCAACCTAAAAGTCCACAACAGTTGGGGTGAAAAAAATGAGGCCTGGAGTGCAGCATTTGTCTAGCATGCACAAGGACCCGAGTTCGATCCCAGCTGTACAGCAGGCAGAGAAAGAGCAGAACCAGCTGCAGAGACAGGCTGATCCCTAGCATTTACCTTTAAAACAAGTTATGAGAGTAAACATTTTAAATTCAATAAACTACTTTAATCCCGGTGATACTCTAAGTTGTCACAGGAACAAAGAATGAACAGAGACGAGCATTTTCACCTCAATTCTTGTCAAGCTGTTAGCTAGTGTGGTGGGACAGGCAGGTGGCGGTCACATTTTGCTAACACTCCTAAGGGCGTGTTAGTTCTCACAAGGGTGTCTTCAATTCTTTCTGATGTTTAGACTGTCTTTTCCTGAGGCATCACATCACCACCAAGTTTTTCTTCTGGAGTCTGGCCATAGTCCAGGTGGGGGCAGAGGGACAGTCGCTAAGGGTAAGCAGGAGGACACCTCTGCACGGAGACCAAGACTGTCAAGAGTCACACTTACCATTAAATATCTTCATGCTACGGCAATGTCTGCAAACATCCAAATACACCTGAGACGGAAGCCAGGGGGATGCAGCAGAGGAAGGAGAAGACTCCACCTACTTCCTGAACACCTAGTCTGCCCCAGGGCTGGAGCAACCAACTAATTCCTCCACTCTTGTTCAACTCCAGCCTGCTCATTTGATTAAAATCTTTGGGTTGCCTTTTCAAAACTACCAAGACAAAATCATCAAAGGAAACTACTATCCTACTCAGTAGGGGCCCTGAGCCAACACAAACAGGCTTATCATAAGTCAGGTCTCACTGCCTTCTCTAGGCAATATGCAAAGATACTCTGAAAATGCAAACATGACTTTCTTCCCCTTAGGCAAACACTAACACCAGACTGGAAAAAACCGTGCAGCCTGCTAGCAATACCCTGGCCACTACTAGCCCTGCCCCGGAATCTAGCTAGTACTTCCCCTTGCCCACCGCCAGCACTCTCTCTAGACTCTGTGACACTCCAAAGCAGCAGATGAGAACCAGCAAAAGATGAGGAATGGTACAAGCGAGCTAAAGCAAATCAGCATCTCTGATGACGCCAACAGCCTGCATCTCTAAAATAACCATGCAGACCCGCTGTCCTGAATGCAAAGATTAGCGTGCCTCTGCCTCCCAGTTTCTGGGATTCAAGATGGGCACCATCATGCCTGCCTGGCCTAAGAGAATGTCCTTTGTAAAAGATGACGATCAAGGCAGAAGACTTCCAGATGTCAAGAATGGGCTGGAGGAATGCCCAAAATGAGTATGGGTCAATAAAACCAAAAGATCTTAAGAAGAGCAAACCTTTCAGATCTATTCAAGGGTAGGCAATTAGCCCTTGTTTATTAAAAACTGTTAGAGGCCAGACTTTGATGGCTCACGTCTTTAATACCAGCACACAGGAAGCCGAGGCAGGTAGGTCTCTGAGTTCAAGGCCAGACAGGTCTACAGAATAAGTTACAAGACAGCCAAGGCTACCCAAAGAAACCCTGTCTTAATTAAAAAAAAAAAGAGCCTTTTAACTAAGGAAAATACACGTAAGTGCTCAGCAGCTTCTTCCTTCCCCTGCCTTCGGCAAGGTTCCTCATGACAATTTTGTCTCTATAACTCCAAAAACAATGGGGAAGGAGGGACCTCTGAATTCCTTCACACATTCTTAAGTTAACATTCTAAACACCACATTGTCCTTATCTTTAGTGCTGCAAAGAATACACTTCCTGGAGTACTGTAAATTCTGAGTTAAGTCATCCACTCTGGTGGGAATGCCACACCATTTCGCACACACCATCTATTCAAAGAAATCAACTGAAGAGCCCGTTACCAGCTGGGAATGGCACCTCAGGCGCTCGCCTTGACTTCTGCTTACTTTCTGCGGTCCTCCATACTATGACTTCTGTGCTAAAGTCTTCCCTATATTCTCTGCAATAAAGATCTGTAAACTATGAAATTTGGGAATATTACCATTACAATCAGTCAAGATTTTGCTGGAAATGTGCACTGTAGTGAAACAGACGGTACCTTCCAGTTTGGTCATTCTCAGTAGAAACTGGTTAGTGGTGGGACTGAGATCAGATCCAGAATTCCACTATTCTTAGAGATGTGAGCCTAGGCAGATGCCAAGGGGAGTGGACATTTTCCTCAAGCAAAACGCATCCACAGGTGTCTACAAATCATCTGACCAATCAAGTAAGTCATTTTCACTGCTTTGGAAAACAGTGAAAAATTTATTGGCAAAAGTGTTCCTTTCCACAGTCATTAGAGTCGCTCACTTCTGGGCAGCTGCAGAATAGGGCAAGGATCCCTCTTCCTGCGCCCTGGCAACTAGAGGCAAGCTGGAAGTACGCTTCCTTAAGGTGGTGACCGCCCAGTAGACCCCTGGGCCACAGGCATCTTTTCAATAGGACCAGTTTAAGATTAAGACCACCCATAGTCTAGGTGTCTGCTATGGTTCCTTCAAATGATGGATACTTGAGTCTGCCTTGAAGAGTCTCCAGATATCTCCAGCTCGCAGCCACGGCTCTCAGTCAACGGAAAGAATGACAGACCTGGAGTTCAGAGGCACACAGAGATGGCCCAGAAAAAGATAAAGTCTTTCTAAACTACCCAAACTCCAAAATAAAGTCAATTGTTTCACATACATGCTGTCTGGTGGTAAGGCACATGCTTAGCACAGAAGCCCTGGATCCCATCACCAGTACCATGAGAATAAGCACTCATGGGAATAGTGTTTTCATACCATTCCATTTCCTAAGACGGGTTTCCAAGTGGAAACCAAGCCTTCGGCAGAACCAACACTGCACTCCCTTTCCCGACAGATCAGATTCCAGTTAGAAAGATCAGAATAGGGCACCTGAAATCAGCTGCGAACCTAATATGTGCCACCACTGCCCAGCTAAGTATTCAATTTCTTTACAGTAGTCTTTGAGAAGGCATTTTTTTATCTTTGAAATCTCATATTTTACAGAACTGTATCTGAGAGGTGACAATCTTTCCAAGATGCTGGTGGGTTCTTCCAAAAGTAGACGGCCTTGCCTTTGGGAACAGTGCTTGGCACAGTGCCACACCTATTCTTTGGTTTCTCTCTCCAGCCCTACCAATATGTAAATTGTTCTTCTCTGTCTTCTACTTAAAAAACACTTTCTGATCTTTTTTGACATCACGGAAAGGTTTCAATTTCACAGGAAAGAAGTCAATCTATCAAAATCTAGAACAACATACCCATGCTTGGCCCTCTGCTCTGCCCAGCACTCTTCACCCAGTGAGCCTGGGCACTTCCCATACTTTTCCATACTTCCAACAAGTCCCAGCACTGCTCAAGTCCTGTTCTGCATTTACTGAGTATGCCCCCTCAATTCAGGTACGGCACTACCTCCTATTTTCTGATTCTGCTCATTTCTCTGCACAGACATTTTAGATGGAGAATAAGTTTAATTCTGTCTTACGCAATGTATGGAAGACCTAGAATGCACCTTTGTAGAAAATAAGAAGGCCAACAGAGTCGCAATAATGTTCTTTTCCCCTTCAGTCTTGTTAAGGGGTAAACTGCTCTCCCTTTAAAAGACATATCTAAATCCTGAGGCCCAATATTTCAGAATGTGACTATTTCAAGACAGGCTCTTGAAGGCTGGTCACTCTGGAAAAACAAATTGGGATTCAGGTGCAGGTACCCATCCTTGGCATGTCATCTGTTGCAAATGAGATCCTGTGAAAAAGCCAAGGATTCTGCCCTTCGTGCAGCCTACATTGCACTAAAAGAGAAGAAGGTTCTTGTGAAGTCTCAAAACCGACTTAAGAGACGTGCAGTATTTTGCTGCTTCTACAGATAAATGGGGGGG
>LOEQ01000007.1:347167-358083 GCA_001685075.1 Bramus lutescens
TCTGCCTCTGGGCGTGGGGACTCCTGGCAGCCACCACACCCACCCAGTTTTTACAAGGGGGTTCTGGAGATCTGAACTCTAGTTCCCAGGCTTCAGTGGCTTATCTACTGAACCACCTTCCCAGGCCCCTGGCTTTATGCAAATTAACTGTAGCAGGTTCTATGCTAATGCTGTTCATCCTGTCCTGATTTGCTGGCAATTTTAAAACTATGTTGTAACCCCAGAGACAAGAAAGAATATAAAAAAAAAGAGTCTCTGAAATGAGAAAATCCCCCTCCACCCTGAAGATGTGTAAGAGAAAAGGTGAATGAGACAAGAATTTATGGCCATGAGGAGCAGTGCACATGCACCTGCTAAGTGATAAGGCTCTTACAAAATTTCCCGAATGAGCAAAGGCTCTCCCAGCTACACGTGAGAAACTACAATTCTGTTTCTCTGTTCTCCTGCACATTGTATATTAAGATTAGCCTCCAGGCATCTTGAGTTTTGCATCTAAAAATAGATCTCAAGTATTTAGGTCAGCAAAAATAAACAGTCAGGAAAAACAGGAATCAAGAAAGTGGGAAAAACCAGTCAGCAAAAAGAGGCATTGGTTTCTAGAAAGGCCACATCTAGGAATGGAGTCTTGGACCTTCACTTATCCTGTTGGCAGAACAGAATGATGGAAAAACTGAAGACGGGGATTTTCCAGAAGTGACAATCAGAGTCACAGCACTCCTCAGTAGGCTTCCAACAAGCGGTGGCACTCCCAAAGCCATATGAACTACCTCCATGCCGGATGCTGGGACTCCCAAGGAAAACTCAGTTATCTCTGGGTATGCAATAAGACTGAGCTCAGCCTTTCAACAGAACCCTTCTAAATGTGTATTAGCTGAATATAAAAAAGCTTTGGTGGTTTAAGGCCAAATTTAATGCATAATAATCTTTTGTCAACAAAAATGTAAGTAAAAAGCCAATGGTCCTTAGTGTTTGGACCTAAAGAATTAGCGTTCTGTAAGTGTAAATCAGGAGGGTGGATGATAAGGCTCACTCCTGACAAAGAGGACGCTGGGTACCAAGCCCAGCCAGCTTTCCCTTCACATCGCTGGCACAAAGAGATGCTCGCCGGCTTTGTTTTTGTCCTGTTTTGGTTTTTGAGCCAGTCTCCCATCTCAGTAGCAAAGGCTACCCTGGAACTTACTATATACTTCAGCTGTCTTCAAACCAGAGCTTTGCCTGCCCCAGCCTTCGGAGTGCTGCCCAGCCTTTTATTTTTAGGCAGAATCTTATTCTGTTGCCCCAGCTGGTATCAAACTTGCAGCAATCCTCCTGTCTCAGGCTCTTGAGCATGAGCCAGTATGTCCAGGTTTAGGAAGAGATGGATAGTTCCTCTTCTAGCTTACTGTGGATGTGAGAGACAACCATACGACTGTTAGGAAATCATACACGAGCACACATTCATATGTATGCTCTCCCCCACTAGCTTCTGCATTCTCTGTCTCTCCCCCACCCACTCTCACTGGGGCTACTCTCTGGAAAATAGTACAAGTCCTACGTCAGCTCTTTCCTCCTTCCTGGAAGGGACCTGAACATAATCCCTGAGCTAAATGCTATCGAAGACTTCAAGATGGAAGAATCTGCAACACTGATGACCACTATTCCATCCCAGGATTCCTGCCTGCCTGACCGCTCTCAGAACCAGTAACGAGCACAGCAGTGAACTTCGGCGGTGTCTCTGCCACTGTGCTGTCGCATAAAGCTGACCCCAAACTTCAACGACACACTTCACTAACACCAAAGCCACACAGTGACAGTAAAAGCAGCAGGTGCAGTTCCAATAGCACGTGCACACAGACTGCAAGTCCTTACCCATGGGCCAGAAAATACAATAGGGGACTAATAGACTTTTTTAACCTTAGTCATTGCAAATCCCCTGTGAGGTGGACACTGTAAGTCTCATGACCTTAAAGGTGGCCCGTCCCCATTAAACACACCCCACACTTTGAGAACGTTCTCTTCATCCTCACCTGGTACCACCATATACTAAAGGGGAGTCTTTCAATGCACTGTATGAGTATCTAATAACTAATGAAGCGCCACAGCCTTCTCTCCGCTCCCCTCATCAGTTTCTGTCTCCACCCACACATTTTTGGAGGCTGGGGTGGGGTGGGGCACAACAGGAAGGACCTGGTCCTTAAGCATGATAGGAAACTTCTCTATCTCCGAGTTGTATCCCTTAGCCTCTGCATCCACTTTCCATCACCCGGAGTTCTCTGAAAAGTTCCCATTAACTGCTTCTTCAGTGAAGGGGTCTTTTCTTTTAAAATCTGTCCTGCCATTAAATAGGATGTGGGGAGAGAAAGGAAACTAAGGCACTGGTCATTCTGCATCAATTTTCCCACGATGGAAAACAAAAACGTGTGTGTGTGTATATGTGTGCGTGTGTGTATGTGTGTGTGTATGTGTGTGTTTCTCTAGTCTCAACAGGCTAAGATACTGCAAAGGCAATAATATAAAACTTTAATGAGACCAAATGCACATATATTTTCATTGTTGCCTTCTTGAGAAAGGATCTCACTATGTAGCTGTGATGGTCCTAGAACTCACTATGGTACACGAGGCTACCCTACATCTCACGGAGATTTGCCTGTCTCTACCTCTGCCTCCCAAGTGCCGGGATTAAAGTGTGCATTGCCACACCTGGTGCAAACACTTATTTTTATAATGCATTCGATTACCCAAGAATATATTATAAAGAGCACTTATTCTGTGGAGGGAGGGAGAGAGGGAAGGAGGGAAGGTGGCAGGGAGGGAGGGAGGAAGGGAGGGAGAAGATAAAAAGAAGACCTGCAGTTAGTATGCCTGCTGGGTGTTCTTTAGTTTGTTTGGCCATAAAAACATGAGACAGAGAACACGGACTCTTTGGTAAGGGTGCCACCACGTCTGAGGAACTGAACGGAGCCCCAGTAACCCACATGGTAAAGAAGAGACTTGACCCTACAAGTCCTCTGTCCCCCACGGGTACACCATGGCAGTTACGGCCACATACTTACACGCCCATATAATGCAATTTTAATTTTTAAAAAAGCAGTACAAGGAAGAGGCAGCCGGAGGCTCCAAGGAAGTTTCAGGTTTCATTATAATAAATAACACCGATTCTTTCTTTCTTTCTTTCTTTCTTTCTTTCTTTCTTTCTTTCTTTCAAAGAAAGAAACTGAAGGAATGCATCCACAACACATGGCACTGTTGCCACCACAACCCTGCCACTAACACTTCTGGCAAAACTTCCACTGGGGAGAAAAAACAGTTTTTAACCAAACAAACGTTAGCGGGTAAAGAGAGGGAAAGTTTAGTGTGGAGAAGTTAAGAAGACGATAAAACCAACCAACATTTGGTAACTGTCCAAATGAGCACAGCACGGTAAGCCCTCTGGCAGGGAGAAGAGAGTGCCCTTCGGCAGAGACTGGAGCCAGGGGTGAAAGCCCAAGTCGGAAGATGTGAGTCTGACTCCCAGAACACAGTGCCAGTGAGAGGTTCAGCAGGGAGAGCCAGTCCCAGAGCCGCGCTGCCCAAGATCAGAACCCCAGCCGGCACAGGAAAGGCTTGGCTGCAGACGTGGGAAGCTGAGGGCCAACATCCAGAAGTGCAAGCAGCTGCACAGAGTGAACCGAGTCTTCAGCTCCAGAGCCTGCCTCTAGGGACAGACATATTTCCTCCAGCAAGACCACACCTCGTAAGCCTCCCCCAAACAGCGTCATCAACTGGGGACCAAAAACTTGAATGTCAGAGACTACGGGGGACATATCTCATTCAAACCACAATAGTGGAACTTTGCCGTCATACAAAGGGGTCCAGCAGAAGCTGACAGTCAATCAATAGAGACTTAAACATCTTCACTGACAAGGAGAGGATTACTGGCAAAACTGACACATTGCAGAGTGTGCCAAAGCCTTGCTAGAGCTGCATCTGGTGCTACTGCAGGTCAGTAGCCATGGGCAGAGATGTTGGGCACTATCCAAATCCGCCAGATGGAGTGTGAGCTCTGGAGGTTGACAGCTGAGCAATACTCCCTGCAAGGAGTCCCCTGCCTATGGTGATGCTCACGAGACACAGGGTGCAACCTCAGAATCCTTGAATAGTGGGTTCGGGCCTAGCCCACCCAGAAATTCTAATAGAAGAGAGAAAAGTGAGCTGTGTCAGGATCAGCCAGAATGAGGTTTTAGAAAATAAAAGGTTGTCCAAGTTCTGCATGTCAGACTCCACTCAGGAGAAACACAGTAGAACCAGCATTAACTCTGGAGCTCTGCTGGGAAGCAACGGCTGGAAGCACCAGCTGGGGAGCACTACCTGTCACCACTGGGCTCTGGGTTCCCACACTGCAAATGCACACCTCTTACACTGCACGGGGCCTCTCTTCCCTTGAGGGCCTTTGAGTTGGTATACACCTGCAGTGAGGCAGGTCTGAACAACGTAGGCCTTTGGCAAAGGGCACATAAACTTTGTTCTCCGGCCCTCGGGCCTGGGTTCCAAGCCTACTAGTGTAGAAAAGGCTGGAGACAAAGAGGAAGCAACTCCAACTTTGCTCAGAGTGAGGACACCTGGGGCCTCAAGGACCAGAGGAGCTCTCTTCACCTTTCACACTATAGACTACAAATGGAGGATGCATTTGCTGGGCCCTCCTGCCCTATACCCCCATGTAGTACAACTAACCATAAATACCATGCAAAAGAACAGGTAGCCTCCTTCCTAGCACCTTGCAGAATCTATTTTTGCAAACCAAGCTATGAAAAGCACGTACTGCAGGGAACGTATTAACCAGTGAGACGGGCTCGAGGGGAGGACAGCAGAAGCCTGTTGTCAGCCTCCTGGCCACAGGACTGCCGCCTTGTGCCCAGCTCATGGCCAGCAGAGGCCCCTCAAGCCTCTTGACCCCAGAGGAGGAGATGGAGGACTGCAGGCAATGGGTCATCCAGCACAGGACGCCTCCACAGCGGCCCAGGCTGCCCAGGGCCTTCAGAGAGGTGTGTGTGATAAAGCAGGCACTGCTGTTTCCACTCTGCCTCAGTGCCCACCGGCCTCCTCCACTCTAGCAGCAGACAGGCAACCAAAATGGAGCTACGCTGAGAACCTGGTGGATCAGAATGTCAAGCTGCTCACACAATGGCTTCTGCTCTCAAAAGCTTTAAGGACACCTGTAAGAGCTGAACCGGGAGACATAAACCTATTTGGATGGTCAATGTATAAACCTTTCAACTTTATTGTTTAAATGCTCATTGATTTAAAAGGGAGAAGACACAGTAAGTATTTCTGCATTTTGAAATGCATTTACAGACACAAAATAATATAGAGCGGGAAAGACTACAGCATATTGTAGCGCACCACGCCCGTCTGCGCTCTATGCGCTACCATACAGTTCATAAACCAGGCAAGAGGCTGGAGACTGAAACACACAAAGACTCACAGACACAGACACGGGTCACCCTTGATGCCAGAATGCCCCCCTTATTGTGTTCCAGGGCAGCTTATAGAGGGATCCTTAACTGATAGCCACGCCCCAGCCAAACGCACCAGAAACCACTCCCCTGCCATCAGGAACTCCTGAGGGTCTYGTGCTCAGAGCAGCTGCAAACATTACAAGTTGTTTACCAGAAATTCAGGATCTGGGGGCTTCACAGCTCCCAACAGCATATAAGATGACTAGCCCCCATCCTGTTCTGTGAGTTTGATCAATAGCTTCTCAGCACCAACAGACAGCACCTGCCAGAGTAAAACTCCAGTGAGGGAAGTGCCCTGCCAGAAATGTAGACTGCAAAAATACCTTTGGAAAGATGAACAGAGCCTAACTTGATCAAATTCACTCTCTCCATAAATGGTTCTAGGGACGGAATATTTCAAACTGGGTTAAAGTCACAGGTTTCTGAGGGATGTGTCTCTAAGGCCAGGAGAAGTACCTAAAACACAGATGTAACCAGTGTCTGTGGCCTAAAACCACAAGAGGCCTAACCAAGAACAAGTTAAGTAAGGGAGGTCCCACGCAGTTTCAAGTCCCTGTTCCCTGCCTGCCCTTGGCACCATGCTCTCACTGCTGTCTTTCAGAGGCAAGGGGAACCTTCCCCAGGGCCCCACTCCAAGATAGTCCTTTCGAAAATGTCTTCATGAACACCGGCTGACAATCAGAACCAACGGGACTGGGTTCAACAATATTTGTTGTGACCTCTTCAAAGGGGACTAGCTTAGGCTAAGTGTGTGGCTGGGGAAGGGGTGTGCACTACCAAATCACCAAATAAAACAGAGGTAAGAGTTATTATTCAAAGACAAGTTTCCTTATTCTCGGTGTGCCTCCCTCTCTCACTGTAATGAACTGCCCTTACTTATCTATTGTTTGCTAGTTTCTGGACAGAATTTAGTTCAAATATTCAGGGATTTAAAATGTCAGGAACTTGTTATGAGCAAGGGGGCCAACACCATGATGGGGATACTCAAAGAAACAGCTGACTAGAGCTAATGGGAGCTGAGTGACCCTAGACCAACAGCTGGGGAACCAGCATAAGACCGAACTAGGCACTCTGAATGTGGGTGACAATTGTGTGGTGGCATGGGCAGTCCGTGGGGCACTAGCAGAGGAACCAGAATTTGTGCCTAGTGCATGATCTGGCTCTTTGGAGCCCATTCCCTATGGAGGGAGACCTTGCTCAGCCTAGATACAGCAGGGAGGACCTTGGTCTTGCCTCAAGTGACAGACTTTGATGACTCCTCAAGGGAGGCCTCACCCACTCTGAGGAGTGGATGGGGGGTGGGGTGGGGAGAAAGTGGGAGGAGTTAGGACAGGAGGGAAAGGGAACTGGGATTTGTATGCAAAATAAGATTGTTAAAAAAAATGTTTGGGACTTGTTTTTCCATATAGTTTAGGGCAAGTTTCTCAGGTAACATTTGTGGCAAGTATAATGTGAGCCACTTCTAAAGAAATATTATCCACTAAATCCAGTCTAATCTGGTTTGATGTCTGATTAGAAATGGGGCTGTCTTAAACTTTCTGATTTGGTTCCGCTCCCTGGAGGGCAGCTAGCAGGGGACTTCACAGCCTGGCTGCACCCTAGGAATTACCTTCAGATTGCTCTGTGTCTACAGCTGACATGCCTTCCCAATGCAGGGTACAGCCACACCCCTGGTAGCCTCTAAAACAGCTCCATGCTTCTCCTGGAGACAGCAACTATTCTCCCCAGACCCTTCACACCTCCTCAGACGGAACCAAGAGACACTGGACAAAGTCTGGGAGCAGTTCACTGAACCCTGGCCCCGCTGGCTGCAGTTAGCTTGGACTTCTGAGCAACAGCCCCAAAGGCCCACCATTCAGTAACCTCACAGCATGGCTCTTTCCTGAAGCCCCACAACCACTTGTTTGCTGGAGGACAACTTCTCATTCTTGAGGCACGGCAGCCTGCACCATGTCCACAGCTGGGAAAGGAGAGCCTAGCACAAGGGACTTTCACTGGGCCACCAAATCAGGACAAAGGGGACTGGAGTCTCTGTGCCGTTCCCGTCTCCATGTGCTCCCCTGCCTGAGTCCAGACATTTCTGTGGGCTGCTGAGGTGGCTCGGTGGGTAGAGGCGCTCCCCACAAGCCTGGTGACACACAAGAGAAGGAGAGTACAGGTGCCTACTGTTGTCCTTTGACCTCCCACACGCACGCCATGGCATGCACATGCTACACACATGCACAGACACACAAATAAAGACATTTAAATATATATGACTGTAGAGCACAGCAAGCGAAAATAAACAGTGAAATAATGAAGTAACTAAGGGTAAATATTGGACATTTCAGAATGAAATCTTCCAGGTTGCACAGATAACATTTTTCTGAGAAGAATCCATTATTATGAACATTCTTCGTGGCTGAGTATTTTACTATAACATCATCTATACAGAAGCGCTATTGGACATTTGCCGTTTTTTCCTAATCTTTGGCCTGTATATTAGGCAGAGGGCTCCCTTTCTGAGTACAGTTTTAAACTCATTCAACTTCCATGAAGCTCTCACAAGTGAACTTCTAAAGAACACACACTCTGATATTTACTGCCAACCACAAGCCCCATAGGCACTGATTTTTATATGTACTAAACCTCACACTCCACAGAAGCACTACAGAACCCTTGTTTTAGAGAAAGGGAAACAAAGGTACAAAAGCTTTAGCAAACTGATATCACTAGCAGATGTCAGAGTTAAAGCCTGGGAGTCTTAGGCAACCCGGCCTTGAGGCGAGAAAACAATATCCTGCTTCAGGGAGTCACCGCTGCCACCTGGACCTTCACAGGCCAGCCCGCAAACACAGAGCTCATAGGAGAAAGAACCCCAGCCCTTCTGCTCCCTGCTTCTCCATGTCAGCTGTCCATTTAACTCAGCCCGAGGCTCCCACCAACTCACTACTTCAGAACTCGCCAGCCAGAAACATTTTAGGTAGAAAGAACTAAAGAGAAGCTCAACTCGCAAGCATCTCTTATTTTACAGAACCCAAAGTCTCTCTCAAAACCACATTCCTTTCTTGAGCACAGAGATTGTTTATTACTTACTCATTTAACCAATGTGCTTCAGGGGCTTTCTAGCAACTATGAAATGCCAGCTTATTATCACCAACAGACATTCTTTTTGTTGTTTTGTTTTTGCAGTGTGGGAGACCAAAGCCAGGGCCTCACACATGCTAGCAAGCACATTATGACTGAGTGAGACTCTCTTCCCCATACTGTCTTTTTCTTTTGGTTTTTTGTTGTTGTTTTTTCGAGACAGGGTTTCTCTGTAGCCCTGGAACTAGCTCTTATAGATCAGGCTGGCCTCTAACTCAGAGATCCACCTGTCTCTGCTTCCCAAATGCTGGGATTAAAGGCATGCGCCACCAACGTCTGGCCTGCCCAGCTTCTTTTTAGTAATATATATTTCTCATTGATTCTTTGGGAATTTCGCATCATGAACCCTAATTCCACTCACTTCTGGGTCTCTCCACATCCTCCCCTCACCCGTGCAGCATTATCCTCAAAAGAAAATTTTAAAAAACTCAAAACAAGACAAGCAAACAAACAAAAAGAACAAAAACAAACAAAAAACAAGACCAACTCTTGGCTTCTCTATCTTTCCTGCCTCTCCAACACCTCTTCATTCATCCTGGTGGCTCTGGAGGTCTCAGTGTAACACACAGGACACCCTTCTGTCCATCAGCTTTACTAGCAAATGCTCATCGAAGAGTCACTGGTCTGGTTTCTGGATCCTCACCAGAACTCCTCTGGACTACCCCAGGTCATGGAGATCCTGTTGGTATTGTTCCACAGGACCAGTCCCTTCACAAGCTCCGGCAGGTCCTAGATGGGGCAGACGTTAGGGTGGGCCAACCCAAGGCCCGGCTGTGGACCTGGGTGATAGGCAAGCTGGTCATTTCAGGCNCTCCCTTACCCCTGCCATCAGGGTCAGCTCTCCCTGTGGTGAGGGGTGGGGCTATCACCCCTGCGAGAAGAGGTCAGCTCTCCTGTGAGAGTCAGGGCCAGCTCTCCCTGTGGTGAGGGGTGGGCTATTGCCTCTGAGAGTAGGGGTCAGCTCTCCTGCGAGGGCGGGGTTGCCTCAGGATGGATCTCTGATTTCATCACACACGGTTTCTACGGCCCCCTGAGGTGACACAGACCACAGATATCAACACAGAACCCAGCTGCAACAAGACCAGGAATGCAGATACGGCCCTCGGCAGCAGTTTGGGCTCCAGGTGGAAACACTGGTCATGCAGGTTGGGATGGGTCTGGTGGTAGCATGGCCCCAGACGCCACCAAAGCCTCAGGCTGCGGCCCCAACCCTGGGTTTCTGTGTAATGTGTAATCATAAGACTTAAACTTTGGCACAGGTCCCACTGTGGTGGGACCATGGACCCAGACATGGTCCTCGCTGCAACTGGGTCTGGATGTCACCACTGCCCCAGGTGGCAGTGTACACCACTCAGATGGGCATCTGAGGCCCTGGGGCCCTCGGACACCAACATGGCTCCAGCCCTTGGGTGGCTATGTGCCCTTTGATAGTAACAGGAGCCTCAGACATCAACAGAGACCCTGGCTGCAAGTAAGGCCACAGACACGGACATGGCCCTTAGCTGCAGCTCTGGCCTGGACGTCACCATGGCATTGCATAGCTGCACAGGCCACTCAGATCTGCATGCATCCTGGACTCAGGTAGCTGACCCACCCCTGGGCATCCACACAGCCCTCAGTGGTAACAGGAGCCACGCATGTTCACCCAGACCCTGGAGGCTACAGGGTCACAGACCCAGACATGACCCTCAACAACAGCCCAGGCCTGGATGTCACCATAAGTTCAGACAGTCCCAGTGGCAGAGTGGGCTCTGGACACCAATATGACCCCAGGTAGAGGCCCAGACCCCTGGAGTCAACATGGCCCTCGATGGCAACAGGAGCCACCAACATCAACATTAGACCCTGGCTGCAATAGGGCCATGGACCCAGACACGGACTGCAGCTGTAGCCCTGACCCAGATGTTACCATGGCAACATATAATAGCAGGTGCTACAAATATGGCAGCAATAAAGGTCACAGTCATCCACACAGGCCCTGGCTGTGGTAGGATCAAGGACCCATACATGGCCCTCAGCAGTGCCCTGCCTGAACATCACCATGGCTGCCCATGGCAAGCAGGCTGCCAACATCTGCCCATTCCTCACCACCTTTATTCTTTCCCTTCTGCCTCTCTCCATAGCACATGAACCATTCCGCTTCCATCTCATTTCTCCACCACGATTTGCTCACCATGATGGGACCCTGTCGCGTCCACCCTCGTCCAGCAAGGAATGACACGACACCGGAGCTCTTCTTGTCAGTGGTTTATTTGTTACAGTATTAGAGTCTCTCCCCGGGCAAGCCTCTCCCAGCCCTTAAATAGGCCAAGGCTG
>LOEQ01000007.1:358094-378293 GCA_001685075.1 Bramus lutescens
TCTTCAAGGTGCGGCTCCATGCGGCTCACTACAGGACCCACCTTGGATGGACCCATGGATGTCTTCCTGCCAGCTAGGGCCTTAAGGGGTGACCACAGCTATCCTGTGGATGCCTAGTCCCTGCCTGAGCAGAACTGCATGGGGGTGCCTTGGATGTCCCCCGCCTGAGCTGAACCCCCATACTGTCTTCTGATGGCTGTTTTCTTGAGGCCTAATTTAACAGATTTGAGATAAAGTACCCCCGAGATACTTGCTAACCTAAGGATTCAAAGTACTCGTTGCAAATCTAATTAAAAATCCATTAATGGAAAACATAATGAGTTGAATAAAAGTTAACATTTTAGTTAATTCAAATTTTCAAAGATTTCTTTAAAATTACATCTATTGTGTGTTGGGGATGAGAGGGGAACGGCAGACAGAGGGCATGGGACCGTGAAAGTCAAAGCCAATCTTCAGGGGCGAGTCCTCTCCTTTTACTGTGGGGACCACCTCTTTCAATCAGGCCTAGAAGCAAATGCCTTTACCTGCTGAGTCACCTCAAGACCCAAACTCAATCTTTAAACTGAAGATGAACTAAAGAGAAAAAACATTTAATCGTAGTGCAAACTAAATGTAGGTTACCACCACCATCATGGACATTTTAATGTACATCCTTGAGCTAAGTTGTTGAGAGACAGAGAGAGAGAGAGAGACAGAGAGAGAGAGAGAGAGAGAGAGAGAGAAACTAACTCCACCTGGTCTTTTACAGTGAGTTAAAGTTTCCTCAACTTAACACTGCATTTTCCCAGTTTAGGTAATTAGCAATGTTGTGACTTATGCAAACAAATGATAATATGCAGCTTCTTTTTCCTCATCCTCATCTTAGGAGAGAGAAGGCAGAAGAGAAAGGAGCGATGTTCACATCATCCTCACGGCCATGAAAGATGCACCCGTGAGACTCAGTCTGATGGCCCCCTCACCGTACTTCAGTCCTAAACCTTTGCGTCCGTGTGAAGAACTGAAGCCCTGATGGGCAGCAACTACTTTATGTCTGAGGCACAACCACCAGCAAGGAAGAGAGCTAAGGAATTTCATCTCTTGAAAGGTTTTACAAATTCAGGAAGACAATACCTACACAAACAACCAGAAATGCCACCTAATGTTCAGAATCCTCACCTATCTTCCACCTGAGATGTGTTTTCTCATGTTGTTTTATGTATTATTAGTGTGCTGGTCAGGCTGGTGTGGCACAGTGCATGCGTGGAGGTCAGGACAACCTTCCGCAGCAGGGTCTTCCCCTCCACCCTGCGTTTCAGGGATGGAAGTCAAGTGGGCAGACTTGAAGAGCATTCATTTTTGAATGAGGATCATCCGTAGGCTTCCGTCTTTGAACACTTGGTACCCGGCTGGCAGTGCTGTTCAGGGGGCTACAGAACCTTTAGGAGATGGCACTGCTGCTGGACGATGTAAGTGCATGGGCACTGGAGGGTCTGCAGAGCCGCCCCACTTCCTGCTCACTGCTTCCTACGAGCAGTGATGTGATCTTTCGGCTTCCTGCTCCAGCCTCCTGCTGGCATGCTGCTCCTACCATACTGGACTCTTCCTCTGGAACCATAAGCCCAAATAAACTCCTTTCTGTAAGTAGCTTTTGTGCGCAGTATTTTCGCAGGGCAACGAGAGCAATGAGCACAGCGAGAGTGTGTTACTCGCTGAGCCTTCTGCTCTCTGAGGCTGGCAATCAAGTGGGGAGAACCAGGCAGGAGAACCAGGATGCTAGGAGCAACTTTTAATAGCATATAATTAACAATAATATAATATCATAATTTCAAAACAAATTTTGGTGAGTTACAAAAGGAATATGTACTCACCTTTATAATAAAAATGCACACACTATAATCTCAACACTTAGAGGTTGACACAGGAGGATCAGAAGTTCTGGGTCATTAACTACATAGTGAATTCAATGCCGGTCTAGGCTATTTTTTCCTCAAGAAATACAAAATATAAACTAAATGAAATTTCAAAACACGGAAAGGGAACAGATTCAGAGCATCTTTTCCCATGAGGCCTTCGTACAAGCATGGATAAGAGGTATCTTGGAGGACCCAAGTGGAGGAACCCAATATCAAAGGTGCAGCATTACTGAGCTGAAGGCCCACTCCCCCCAATAAGAAGTATGCAAAGTCTCCTCCTCCAGCAGGATGATGTCCTGTTTCCAAAGAAAATGATACACGCTGATGTCCTGCCACAAATATCCCACCCTAACTTTCTCCAAAATGTCTGCAGGGAAAAGAGCTGCCGTGCTAACGTACAGTTTTGTGCAGGGCCTAAAACACAGTGCTTCCTAAGTCCTAATCATCATTACTATCATCGTTACTCGGTTCAAAATCTCCACAGCAGGCTAGAAAGTAACATGGTCTACCTAACTTTCTGTTACTAAAAGTCTATCTACCAAAACCTAAAGAAAACTTAAAAATGACAATATAACCAGGCTGGAACTATAGCTTGGCAACATATCGTGTTTATTAGTACAGGCACACTCAATCCTCAGCACCAAAAAATAAATAAATAAAGTAAAATCATACTCTACAAAGGTAGCACTAAAAATTAACAGAGATGATAGTAAGTGTGCTGAGGGTTTTGATTACACAGTTGCTCAAAATAAATGCATAAACAGAATGAACTAATACGACAAACATTTCAAGCTGTCCATAAACATGCTTACAAGAATAAAAGTTATTACTGACCACATAAATAATTAGAGGGTCAAAAAAAGATATAAATCACTGAGAAAACAATAATGCAAAGACCAGGGATTCCTTGTCACTGAACTAACATCTGTCTGGTCAGAACCCTATCGGGCATGTGTATGCAAGAACGCCCTAAAACCCAGCCCTTCCCTACCCGTGCCCTGGCCTGATTCTGCATTTTGCCCTTCTCTTACTATCACAGATGCTGAGTCTCTTACAACACTTTTTCCTTGTCCTGTCTCCCTTTCAATTCCCAGTTCCAAAGAGGAAATTGAAGAAAATGTAAATAATACTTAAGTGAGACATGCCTTAAACTCAAAAAGAGTCCAAGTTACTGCCACACCATCAGCCACACACCCTAATCCACAAGCTGGCATCATGGTTAAGTCTGCAGAGACAAGATCCAGGTCACATCCTTGAACTTAACTCACTCTGCCTGCTCCTGTTTGGGCTTTAGGCTCATTTCTTAACCTAGAATGCTGGCTCGGTGAGACTCAAGGTTAACTTGACTCTAAGGATCTGTGCCTAGGATACCTGCAACTGCATCTAACCAGGCAATTAGGGATAGGCTCCCCACTAGCCAGAACCCAAATGTGGTGAATTAGTGAAACCCCTTCCAAGCCGCCTAGATATACTTTCTAATTAAAATGTAGCTTCGTTCTACAACCCAGGTTAAAGGGATTAAAAGATTACGGACTAGAGACCCAGAGCTTTCTCCATCTCTCATGGTTCTGCCGCTAACGACGAGAGCAGGTGCTGGGACGGCACCTAATTACCCAGGAATTACACCACCCCACCCGGAACCAATTTCAGGACCACAGATCAGCTTCTCCCCAAACACAAAGCTGCTAATTAAGTTACATGAAAGTCCAACTAACAGGCAATTAGGATATGGCATTTATCCACCTGAAAACAGACTTTCTGAACACAGCTCTTCCTTGGGAGCACTGGAGCACCTCGAGTAAATGTCACTAAAATGCTTGAACGCAGGGGCTGCTCCTCCAGGATTCAAGCCTTTCCAGAAAACAACAGGAGTTTCTGCCAAGCCAAGCAAGGAACGGTCCTCAGGATGCACGGGCAAGTCCCCGCTGGCTAGGCAGCTAACAGCTAGGCTGAAGATGCTGGCCCTGCATACCTCAGCACACACGATCCACAGCCTCTTCTGTGGTCCCGTCTTTCTGAATTCTAACGGAAGAAGCAGGGTTTGCATTCACGAGTTCACCCACTTGTTCTTCACCAACATATTCCCACACCTTCCCACTTAATTTCTCACAGTGAACACACACACAGAGCTGCTCAGAGCTCACAATCTATTGTCATTTTCTTAGCATGGACACCTACAAATACACACAAAGAAATAATTTAGAAAGAAGATCCATTCACTGTATGCCAACCCCCAGGCTGGCAAAGATCCTCTGGAATGCCTGTGCAGCTGACACAGAGCTGGACAACCTGTTGTTGACCAAACCATTGTTTCCTCTGAGCACCAGAATTAGGGGGAGTTAGGGATGGGAGGGGGAGGGGGCAGAAGGGAAGGAGAGCGGCTACTCACAAGGTCTCATTAGTTAGAGCTGGCTACGAGTTAAATTGCCTAGTCATCCTGCCAGACCGAGATGCTGCTCTCCAGGCCCGGAGAGAACTCATTTCTGATGCTCTAAGCACTGTCTGTGGTTCTGTTACATCAGCTCTAGAAAACTAGAGCACCACACTGGAACTTGCTTCCCTTCTTACCCTACTATCCACCCCCTCAGCTGGCGAGGGTTCCCACAGTACCGCAGAAGGACCTCAGGGAATCCCCAGCCTATGGCTGAGTTGGGGAGTCCCGTCTCCCACAGAACTACACATGACATGACAATCCTTGTGCCAATTTTACTGCTTCTCTCTAGCTCCCAGCTGTCTCCTCCGGCCGCGGCTTGCACCAGTACCATCCAAGTTCCTGACACCCTGAGTCATTGGGTGGGGCTGAGGGAGGAGGGAGATGCAGCCGCGGGAACACAGAAGTCCCCTACAGTGTGAGTGATTCCTGTATTGATTGGACCCACCCCATTTTCTCAGAGTTCTTACAACACTTCCAACTTCTACTTCCTATCCTTTTACACCCCAACATTCTCCCTGCCCCAGCCCCTCTCACACACACAGTCTCAGCCTTGCCACATGTCACAGCCTGGGCATACACATTGCTCTGTATTATGAGTGGCCGCTCCCACCCAATAACGGAGCCTTTCTGTTATCAGGCCAATGTTTTCTGCCAGACACACATCCTTTATAACAAATGGACTGAGAAAGGTCCTCAGTTCTCTGCTGGAAGCTACCGTGCCACAGCCTAACCCACTTGCTCACCAGTGTGCCATGGCAGGCTGGACACCGGTCTCACACTGACACAACTGGATACCATATGAAGAGAATATTGCAAACTTAGTCTGCTAAAACCCTGAGCTGGTGATGACAGGAAAGACTGAACTTTCACCTCCCAGCTCCTACCGACTGCTTGACCCACAAGATCACCTCTGCCTCTTATTATTTAATCGTCAACAAAGGTAATTTAGCAACGTGATCCCTTAGATGTCTCACCCTAGACCAGCGCTCTCAAGCTGCAGCCTGCATCAGAATCACCCAGAGGGCTCCTTAACACAGATGGCTGGGCCTCTCCCCTGGAGCTTCTGACTCAGTAGGCCTGGGTGGGGTCTGAGAACTCAGCTGTCTAACAAGTTCCCAGGTAATGCTGAGTCTGCGGGAGGGACTGCACTGGAGAAGCTCTACCTTGGGTGGCTCACTCCATACCTGGTCCCAGTTACTCACTTGCTGCTGGTTCCCCACTCTCCAGGTCCCTGTTCTCACTCAGGCAAAGCCCTGGTTGTGGTCAATGACCACGACTCCCTTGTGACTAAACCCTTGGCCAGTAAGAGGCCGTGACAGGCACAGATCCACCATGAGTGTCTTGGGAGATTCAAGAATGGGGCT
This sequence comes from Bramus lutescens, assembly GCA_001685075.1. Lineage (NCBI taxonomy): Eukaryota > Metazoa > Chordata > Mammalia > Rodentia > Cricetidae > Bramus > Bramus lutescens. Next base: position 363,785 of record LOEQ01000007.1, read on the forward strand.
TAAGGGTGCTATTGAGAAAGAGGCAACATTTGGGGGTTATTTGAACCTGCCCTTCTGGAAGAGGTCTGCAGATCTGCAAAAGTGAGCACAGCAAGACAAGCAAGTAGGAAACCTGCTGAGTCAACCAGCCCAGAGTCATCCTGCCCCGGCTTCTGGCTAGGTGACATGGTGCTTGCTTTACTGTTGGAGCTGGCTGAGTCAGGGTTTTCTGCTCCTTGCTGTTGAAAATAATCACAAAGCAAAGCAAGCCAACAGGACAGCTTATCTGGACACAGCAGGGTGGCATGTGGTTTACAAAGACCAGGTGCGCTACGATACCACGTTTAAATTTTCCAGATTATTTCAAACGATCACACTAGAATGTTCATGAAGGATTAAAATTTTGCAAGAAGGTAAAACTGAAGTTCTGATCCAGTGCGTGGTAAGAGATCCAATTCTGAGACGGTCTGAAGAGCCACATTTTCTTGGGGTTTTGCTAGGAACTACAAGCAATAAAGAGCAGAATCACTTCCTTATCCTGGACATGGTTTCTTCCCACAGGAGCACGCTGTCATTATATCCATGTGGGAAGAAGGTTTCCAACCTATTTTCCTTTGCATTCAACGTCAGGGTAGACCGGTAAACACAGAAAGAGGGCACGTGGGACATATATCTGTCTGTGCTTTACAGATCTGCAACTTTATTTTACCATTATGGATATCTATCCTCATCAATAAAATAAGAATACTACCACATAGCCACCTGGCCATCTAAGGACAACACATCTGAGAGCAATCTGTAAACCACCGGTATAATACCAGGGCAAATACTTAAATCCAGTTTTAATGGATGAATTGGATTTAGCTTGGCCTGATTAAAAAAACATAAAATTAATGATGAGCCCAGAAGACTTCCCCAAAACTCCTACTGGACACATCTGTCTTAGTATCGTCTGGTTGGCTCTGTTTGGATGGCAATGACATCTGGTCTATTTAGAGACCACATGATGGCTGAGCTCTCACTAAAGCCAACCCTGCAAACCAGCTGCAAATGCAGCGGTGGAGATCTCAGAGCATCTCATGGGGCAGACCTGCTCCCTGTAGGAGAATAGTCTGGCAGTGGCAGTGGTATGTCCCTCAGAGCTATTATCTCAGAACAGAATACAGAGACAGAGGCTGGGAGAGTAGGAATGGCTTTCTAAACCTGTTTCTCAAGCTCACAAAGGTTCACCTTAGAGAGGAAAACACCAAGAAGTAGATAAGGACACCTTTTAGAATAGGGGTCATCTTTAAGAACTGAAAATTCTCAATTGTTTTTATGTGTATGGGTGTTTTGTCTGTGTATGTCTGTGCCTGGTGTCCACTGGAACTGGACTTAAAGATGATTATATGTGACCGTATGGGTGCTGAGACTCAAACTCAGGTCTTCAGGAAGAGTAGCCCAAGCACTTAACCACAGTGTCTGTGACACACTGTCTAGACTACCACAGAAATTATTTGTGACACATTCTTTTCCTATGGCACGTGCGTGTGCGTGTGTGTGTGTGTGTGTGTATGTGTGTATGAATTGGGGGGAGGGTCCAGGTACTACTAGAGTCAGATTTCACATGTGCTAAAGTCTTAACAGCAAACTAATAATTTGATGACAATTCATTTAAAAGAGTAACAAGCTCCCAGGAGACCCCATATTCCTAATGCTGGTGTTCCTAGAGAGAGAACGCTGTCTGGGGAAATTATTTTAAGTATTGAAATCCCCAGCTGTGCTGTTATCTTAAGTAACAAGAAGTCTAGAACACCTTCACAGAATTAACCAATACTGCAGCTGTGGTGTCAAGACACCTCTACCATTAGGGCCTCCAAGTCTCACGGGCCATTGTAACATCGTAGAGCAATTAAAATCACAATGCCCACCACATAAAGGCAGCCTAACACCACCAAAGCATCAGTCAGCTCAGCACTTTCTAGATTCGTGATTTCCCTAAGAAATTAAAACGGGCTTAAAGGACTAGTGTCTCCCTGTCTCACAGCTGTACCTTGGCTCTTGTCCCAGGTTCACTCACTTCTCAGAGTCTTTCCTACGCGAGCTGCGATTCGATGGGCACATCTTCCTGGGCTGTGCCTCTGCCTGGCTCTCTCTGCCGAATGCCCATCTACTAAATGGGCTCCATGAAGTGATTCTGCCACTGAACACTGTGTCCTGGAGCAATAATCAGCCAGCCACAGAGGTGCAGAATACCCTTTACCTGAGATGAGTGACTTTTCTAAAGGCAGCCCCATCTAGAGGAAGGAGCAGTGTGATTCTGCCTGGACCAGCTCGTCTACACACACACACCCATACTCACACACATACCCCACACTTATACATACACACACACCCCATACTCACACATATACCCCACACTCACACTCTCATGCTGTGAGTCCCTTGCTCACTCCGAGAGTTGCTGGCATTAAAGGGGCTCGCCTATTTTTTTATTTTAGATTAACACTTAGCAATTCTTGAAGGACTGAAAAATTATTTGGGAGCTGGGAGGTGGTGGTGAACGCCTTTAATCCCAGCCCTTGGGAGGCAGAGGGAAGAGGATCTCAGTGAGTTCAAGAACAGCCTGGTCTGTAGAGCTAGTTCCAGGAAGAAAGAAAACCCTGTCTCAAAAAAAAAAAAACAACAATAAAAAAATTATTTGATATGACCCCAATGAAGGTTCAAATAGTTAATATTAACATACAAATGCACACATGCACACAAAACTTGCCACGGCAAGAGTCTGTAAAGTTTATTTAAATATCTAAAAAAAAAGGCAAATCAAAGTCTGCTGGTTCCAGTGTATTATTTTTCTAATTTATTTCAATTAAAGCTAAATAATTATATAAACTGACTGCGGCTTTGCTGATGGGGGATTCCCCTCCGGATGCTAGGAATATGTTCTCCAGGAATGAAAGCGGAGTCTCCATTTACACTTGGCTAACGTCTTCACAACACAAATTTAAAAACTATTTTGAAAGTTGTGGTTAGAGAACTTTTAATGTATACCATGAGCACCGTTAGAAAGCCTGTACTTTATGAAGAAAACCTAAATGACAAGACTGATTGCAGCCAAAGACAACCCTCTTAAAATGTTAAAGCTAGAAAGACCATAACTAAACACACTCATCCTGCGCCCTTCCAGGTAACCCAGCCCTGTGAGAGGCACCAAGGAACTTTATATTGACAGCGCCTGATCGACAGTCTCTCATCACATGTGACACCTGCAGTGGGCTCGATGTGAAGCCACGACCCTAACAACAGGTACTGGTGCCGCGGCTCTCACAGCAATGACTGACTGCGGACTTGGTTATGGAGAACACGCAATTGAATTCAAAGACAACTATTCAATAACACAATCTTGCAGTATATAGCATCTAGCATCTTTTCAACTCGGTGTTGATGACTGAATCTGGAACTCGGGAATCAACAGGGGTACCAGGTTGGACCTTGGGTACCACAAAAGGTAATTTCCACAAAGGAGCGAGCACCCTGTGCTAATCCTAATGTCAGCAAGGTTCAAGGAGGCAGCCAGGGCCTAGGGAAGGCAGAAGGGAGGGGCAGTCATACGGCTAAAAGAAAATGGGAATGTAAGGGAAGGACTGAAAGGTGGACAAGACCCTCAATCACAAAATGACCTTCTGTGCCTGTGCCACACTTGGGAGTCTGCACTCTAACCAGCAATAATGTAACACAAAATAGGCTGATCTCAAGAGGAGGGATTCAGTGCATCCCTGGGATGGGAATGTGAAGACTGGCTGGACAGAGGCAGAGGACTCTCTGAAAATGAGCCACACACCCAAGACTCCTGGTTCTGAGAGGGTTTATGGAATAAAGGGGCCCTCCCTCCCTCCCTCTGTACCTCACTGATACAGCATGCCGACATTATTGTCAGCACAGGGTGCTTGCTCTTTTTACCCAGGACCTGATGCTGTAGAAGAACTCAGGAAGAGTCCAGGAGCTCAGTTCGGAAGCTAGCTTTGAAGACCTAAAGACCACAGGAAGATATTGGTGGGCACTAGGTGAGAGTTCTGGGCAGAAGGTACAATCTGCTTGCCATACTATATGTAGTGTTTATATATTATATAGGTTATATATACTCTATATAGAATATGTAATCTCATATATATCATATAGAAACTCAAGAGCAGGTGTTTCTGTCAACAACTGTGCCTCTCAGCTGTGGAGGGCCACCAGGAGTGTCCCGACTTCTGGTGTCCCCACTTCAGGATCCGCCTTTGACTGACTGACATTAAGCTGTTTTTTGCTGCTCTTCCTAAGCAGATAAAAATACGCTCTGAGCTGGGAAGTGGTGGCGCACACCTTTAATCCCAGTACCCGGGAGGCAAAGGCAGGCCGATCTCTGTGAGTCTGCAGCATGGTATACAGAGAAAGTTCCAGGACCCTGCCTTAAACACCCCCTAAAAAAATATACATTCTGAAGTTCAAAAGGCACTGGGTTATAGCTCAGTGGTAGAGTACTGGTCTGTAGTATGTAGAGGCCTGGGTTCTATCCTCAGCATGGTACAAATTAACACTAATGGAGAGCATTCTACAGACACTGTACCTAGCCAGGCAATGATTGTGATTTCTATAATCATTTTCAAAGATAAAATAACAACATTATTCATTCCTTAGCAATTCCTCAACTCTTCTGATCCTATTAGACACCCTGTGCTCCAAAAGGGCTTACCCCAAGAGCCGTGTGCTCAGGGAGCCAGCTCAGCTTCCCGGAGTGCATTTACTCAAGTACAAGCTGGAGTCACTCAGGTTTGCTCCCTCTCATCAGAATCTCCCAAAGCAATCTCCTTTTCTCAGCAAAGGAGTAGATTGCTGCAGATATCTGAGAACACCCAGGAGGAAAGGAGGGATAAGGAGGCGAGAAGGAAGACGGTCTTCAAATAGTGCCTTCCTGGCTTGCAACCAAACACAATTACAAAGCAGCCACAGAAGATGATGTCAAGATAACACAAACTGAGTCTTCACCAAGGCCAGTGGCACTGACAGCTTCCTCAGCTGACGTGAGTGTGAGGTAACAGGCAACAGAGGCCCCACGGCCAGAGTCAGCAGTGGTCCTGGTCAGGCCCCACTACGGGCAGCCTTGGCTGGTGGAACACTGACATTTTATCATCTAGATTCTCTCTAGACAGGCAGATACACAGCAGCACCAATCATGCTTTCTCAAAGCCCAGACTGTTGTATGGTCAAGTTCATTTCTCTAGTCTCAAGCTGCTCTAGGACATCTTGACAGAACGCACCGTTTTGTTGAACTGGCCATGGGAGCTCCCCTGACTTCCAGGCCATCTGTCATTAAATGCTAGCACTGTGGTGTCATTCATAAAATTATTAAAAAGTAATTAAAAGGTGTGTAAAACTGTATGAGTGGCTTCTCAATTATCAATGGTACTAAAACAGAAGGAAACCCGGTGCTGGGCTGTATCTCAGAGCATAGTCAAATGGATTACTAAATAAATAGGAGGGGCGCAAAACTACACAGAAAATTCAACCTGTGTTGATGTAGCTTAATTCTATGTAATAAATTTGCCCCCAAAGAACACAGTGTGAAGGAGGCAGTGAAATGAGCCCCAGCAGGGAGACCTGACAGACAGAACGGTGTCCTGGTGACCCAAGCCATAATCAAAGGCTAATTTAGCAGCGNNNGGTGACTCACACCTTTAACCCCAGCATTCGGGAGGCAGAGGCAGCCCCGTCTACAGAGTGAGTTACAGGATAGCCAAAGATACAAAGAGAAACCCTGTCTAGAAAAAAAAAAGAAAGGTTTCAGAATCCAAGGAAAGGCTGATGCATATACCTTCCTTGCCGTGACGAGAAGCAAAGCAGCCTGTCTTGTGGCCTTCTTCCCCCAAACTCCAGCCCATTCAAGCAGAGAAAAGTTATTACACAAGCTAAATAAAATCCAAGGACATTATACAAAATACCTGACCTCCTCTCAAGGCCATCAAAATTTAGGAAAGTGATTAATGGGGAATCACCCACACCCAAGGAAACATGGCAACTAAACATTAACATGTGGCCCTGGACCTACAGCTGAGACACCCATGATCACAATCAAAAGCAGAGGGTCCTTCCCAGGTGAGGGACTTTGGAACTGCCTTAAAGAATGCATAGGATCAAAATCAAGGAATCGGTCTCCATGCACACACGAGATGTGTGGCTGAACAACCAACTAGCTAAATCCCCACAGAGAAGAACTGCAGACAGTCTGCAAAGACGACGCTGAATGCTACTGAGGACTCAGCCCTGGAGAGGATATTAGGAAAACACTAATGACATCTAAATAAAGAAGAGAGCTTGGTCCACAGTACGACAGCAACGCTGCCTTCATGGCAATAAATGTATCAGAGCTTTAGACGATGCTAATGTGACGACAGAGTGTGCTGGGTGACAATCGTGCAAGGCCTCTCTCTGGACCTTTGTCATTCTCTTGTAAATCTTTATTCTAAAGCAAGTCTGTAGTTGGGCTTTGCCTTTGGTTTCCTAAGACATGGTCTTATGTAGGTCAAGAAGGCTTCAAACTGACAATGTTGCCAAGGATGATCTAGAACTCCCAAGCCTCCTGCTTCTACCTCCCAAGCGCTAGGGCTATAGGCAAATCTACCATGCCCTGTTCAAACATTTATCTTTAAAGTCACAAGCTACTGAACTGGCGTGAGAAAGTTTTTAAAATCAACTGAACAATGACTACTCTTCCGTAGGTAAGTCAGTGAATACTTCATACGTGGGTCAGTGACTAGTCACCCATCACATAACACTGAGGGAATTCTTAGAGCTCCACACTCTGCGTTCTAGAAATGTACACAAAGAAGGTCTCTAACAGAAGCCTTCCATCTGGGTCACAATATGATATTCACACATCAGGAACAATCTCAATTCTAAAAAGCTGAACAGACAAAATAAACAAAAGGAAAAAAAAAGAGGGAGAAATCAGGTTAAAAAGCAAAGCAGCTGGGAGCAAAATAACATCAAAATACTGGAATAATGGCCACCAGCAACAGTCCAGGCTGATCCAGCTGTGAGCCATGCGCTACTGAGGTTGACCTGAAGGGGAAGGCGTTTCTTAGGAAACAGAGAAGTTCTAGGGCTGTGTGTGTGTGTGTGCAGAACCGGGAACATACACAACAGCAGGAAAAAGAACCTAACCCAGCATTCTTTATACTGAGGGACACTACACACAACACAAGGCAACATGGGACTTGTTTGGTGTGCTCTGCTCAGCACTGGGCACAGAGTCTGACCTCGACAGAGGTTTCTCAACAAAAAGGCAGGCATAAATACACCCCAGGAAAAACAAGGCTAAGGTGTGGTAAACAAGGGAGTATTGACAACAGTTTTTTGTATCATTTTAAAACAAAATCAGATTAATTACTGGAGAACATAGAGTCCACTGAGGACAAAGAGAAAGGTGTGTTACAGAGAACAGTAAACACATTTACAGAGAGACATGTAGAAACCAGTGACGTAGGGACGCCTAGCAGGCAACAATCTGTCCCCTCTCTCCTTACCTCTGTTCTTGAGAAGGCTCCTCCATGTCCTCTTCAGAGTCACCCTGGAGTGGTGAAAGAACACCCATTAGCAACTGTCTCAAAGAAACACAGTCCCCAACAGTGGGACGATGAGCAGCAGTGAATAACTAAAGTGACTGGCCCAGCCGTCAGTGGAGATTTATAACAGTGTCATACAGGGGGTCAGTGGTTAAAAGTGCTTACTGATCTTCCAGAAGACCCAAGTTTTGGTCCCAACACCAATATCAGTCAACCAACAAGCACCTGTAACTCCACCTCCTGGGGGAAAAATCCCTCTTCTGGCCTCTGTGGGCACCACATATACCTGTATATGCTCAACGACAGACACACAGACACAAATAATCTTTTTGTTTAATGATGTCATAATGGCAATACAAAGCCATAAGTTGGCAATTGAACTCTGAGACATTCACATTAAGTAAATAACCTACTGGTTTAAAACATAGCCTAAACATAATTCAAAACAAGTTAGATATCACTTCAAGAGCCTTTTTTTTAACATTTTAAGTTTAATCACGTAAGACACTAATCAAAATAATAAAATATAATAATAAAATCTCTAAGTATAGAAAACATACTATTTAGCTGAGCATGGTGGCCTAGTCCGAGCACTACAGAGGCAGAAGGAGGTGGAGTTAAGAGACCAGCATGGTGTACATAGAGTTCAAGGCCAGTCAGACTGCACAGAGAGATCCTGTCTCAAAAATAAAAAAGTAATTTAAGAACAGAAAAGACATTGTATAGCTCATTGTATATTATATATTAATTGTATATTAATAGAGAATATACTATGACATCAAAAAAAAGGCCACTAATTTTGTGAATTAAGCAAACATCCCCTTCAAATACTATTCCACGTATTTCAGGAGGAAACATCAACAGGGTGGACAAAGAGAAGCCAAGGCCAACTAAGCCCTGCAGTGCCCAGCCCACATTAACCCTGGGGGCATTACACGGCCAGGCTTCACTTCTGTTTGGAGCTCTGGCCATCCTGACCCTCCAGCTTCTCTCTCCAGTCCCTCGACTCCCAGGGCCGCTAACCCTCCAGTCCCTGTCTCTGGCCCTCTCAGCCCAGGGTCCTTTCACTACAGCTTCAGTGTACTGGGTGTAGAGAGATGGCTCAGTGGCTAAGAGGACAAGGTCAGACTGCTCTTCTGTCCCCCTCACCGCAGACGTCCCATCCGTACCCACTGTTGTCTAAGGCCAAGCCTCACGCCTCCCAGGCAAGCTCTGTTCCACACAGCTCCAAGCCTAGCAGCCGCAGGAAGAACAGTGCAGGCACGCGCACTGCTTACAACACAGTCTTACTTCCAAAAGCCAGGACCTACACGGTCTCGAGCTCCACTCCCAGGTGAACATACACCAATGTCAGCAGTGCTTATAGAGAAGCTCCAGCTGGTTTTATTTAAAACCAGTCCCCCCCCCAACTCCTGCTGAGGGCACCATCACAATGTCTGACCCCTAGGCAAACCCTTTACTGCTCCCCTCTCTCCACCGCCAACTGGAAGTTCAGATCTGCACATTCTCCTCTGTCCTGCCCACTGGCCCACCACCAATATCCCCAAGGCTTGTTCTACAGGGGTGACATACAGGGCTTTTCGCTATGCTGACAGGCGTGCCTCAGTTCCATCCTACATCACTACGATACCGATCTTGGTCCACATCACTCCTTACCACCCACCATATGCCTAGCTTCCAGTGTCCCTGCTCGGAATGACCCAAAGGCAAGCAGGTGGAGAATCTCCAGGCCAGCCTGGACTAACAGTGAGACCCTGTCTCAAAAATCACAAAGTGCTGCAGAAGTTCCCAATGTTCACGAGACTACTCCAAACTCTTTCAGGAAGGGTCTGTCCAGCATAGCCCTGACACGCATCCCCTCCTTCTAGACCAGTGGGCTCTGGGTGTAACTTAAAATGTTGGCGTAGACACTGGACTACGCTGGACTACTCAGGGCTGGGTCCCTTCTGTCCTTAGGTCTCAAGTGACCCCTGTGGAAGACACTGGCCTCTTCTCTCAGTTCTTAATTGTCAGCACTCAAAAGCCAAGCTCTCAAAAGCACAAGCTCAAGCCCTCTCTATCCCTACCCACCCCAGTGCCCCAGGGCCTCCACTGACCATTTCCATGGCTGCTTTCAAGGGCTGCAAGTATCTTTTCAAAGTGGCATCCATGGATGGCTTCAACTACAACGTTCCCACGGCCGCCTCTCCTTGTCTGCGTACCACACATGCCCTTCAGACAGGCCTCATGGCTTAAAACTTTGTGTATCTCTAACCATCCATGTGCCTCTGTTTAAATGGTAGGGTCCACAAGGCAGGTGTTTTGGTTTACTGAACCACCATCTGCACCTGAAACCGTGTTTGGCCAGCGGGCTGTGTACAACCCAGCTGTGTCTTAGATTCTAATAGTCCTTGGTATTTTTGAAAACCTCTCACAAAACAGAACTTGTATTTCCCTCCAGCACAGGCACCATTATCACCACCACACAGTGCTCAGAGAGCACTGAGATACAACACAGCCAAAAAAGCTCAGGCTCGAGAGCTAAACACTTCCTAGGTTCAAATCCTCCCCTGCGACATCTTTTGCTTGTTTGTTTCTGGACACAGTTTCTGTGTAGCCTTGGCTGTCCTGGAGCTCGCTCTGTAGACCAGGCTGACCTCCAAATCACAGACATCCACTTGCCTCTACCTCCCGGCATTAAAGACCCGTGCCACCAATGCCCAGCACTTTTTTTTTCTTTCGGTTTTCTGCTACTTTGTTATTGTAGTGAGTGACTTACTTAGCTGCACAGTACCTCACTGTCTTCAGCTATAACATCAGGCAACAACGCCTCACACTCTGTAGGGTATGAACATAAAGATGATACTGATAGTTCTCAACCCATATTAGTTATTATTTTTCAATGTTGACAGGAGATTAAGTCAAAAATAAACCTCAATGGCAAAAAGATTTCCAAATACTAGTTAATGATTCACTGACGAGAGTTCCATGCTATTACATAATAATGTACCTGAGAGTAAAACAAACAAACAGATGTTCACTGTCTTGTTTGTTTTCACTTTCTACCAATTTCTATTATACATACCCCCAAACTTAGAGAGGAAAATCAAGAAGCCATGGTATTTCTAAAGATCAGATCATCTTCTTTATCCCTAAGTCAGAGGGGTTCAACTGTGCTGAGCCAATGCTTGGTGTCTGCATCAGAGCCCAGAGTAGGGCTGGCCCACCCATCCCACCAAGACCCCATGCGAGGTCCAGCATCTCCATTTCCAGGAAGACTGGGAACCAAAGGTGGTTCTCACAACAGGTCAGTGAACGCTTAGGTGTTTCATCTGTAATCTTCAGGATTGAGTAACTTCATCAATAAGACAGTGGAGTCAGACAGGACAACTGCCTCTCCCCCAAAGGCATCATGGTAACCGCTGAACGCCCACTACACTGAACGCCCACTACACAGGGAACACAGTGGCCACAGCAGCGCTCTCAAACCTCAGCAGCCCAGACTCACGTATGGGAACCCAGCTGAGACAACATGGCACACACAAGCAAAGAAAAGTCAAACGGGACAAGAGATGCAGAAGGCAGATGATGGTGACAGCATGAAACCCGAGAGTCACAAAGGACCTAGCCCTAGGTGCCTCCGTGCCAGAGTCAACATCCACTGTTCACACCACAGACGACGTGCTGGGCTCAGCGGGTCCCAAAGGACAGACAGGAAAGAGACAAGGCCAGAGCAGATCAAGGGAACGTCACCCTCCATACACACGGACCACTACTGTGCACAAAACTTGCTATCTTACACAAATGCGGCTGCCACCAGACAGCCCATGAAAAGACAAGCGTGGCTTCTGTACCATCACTGGGTTCAGGTACTGCATAATCAGAGAACAGGGGGAAAGATCTGTAACTCAAACAATAAAGCCTCTCATTATGACTGATAATTTTCTGTGTTACTATTCCAAACAATGTCCTAACAGGAGACTATATAACAAAAATATATAAATAGGGATGGGGGCATAATTCATTGCCACTCTCGGGAGACAGACACCCCCACACGAATAACATCCATATCAGCTTAACCACAGAGTCCATAACAGTGAGTTATCTGCCCTGGTGCAGCCCGTTCAGCAAGGGAAAGTGTATGCGTTTTCCAGTGATGGAGCTTATGAGTTGGCTAAGAAACCACCAAGATGACAAGCTACCGGAATAACCGAGTTCAAAGAAGGTCATCCTCGGGAGCTCCTCTGAACTTAGTATAAAAATACCCCGCTCTGCAGGTGAGAAAAGTGGTAATGGAGATACGGTATGCTGGGCCCAGATACAGCCCAGTGACTAGAACACGTGTATAGCCCATGAAAGGCCCTGGGTTCAATCTCCAGCAGCAGCAACAACAAAAGTGAATTAACATGCTAAACAGTGGGAGGATTCATACCTAAACACTTAGAGACAAGAGGGTCTGGCAGCTTGTAACAATTACGGAATGATGAGCAACAAGTTCTTTATCACTTAGAGTCCCATAAGAAAAAGTTAAAAGGAAAATAAAAACACTTCTGCATATAATCAGTATTGGGCAAATCCTTGAGCACATCTTGATGTTCAGCTCTCATTGACAAGTTTTAGGTTCCTTTTTTAGACTTCCTGATAGGAGGGTGTAAAATTTACACGACACTTGTAAATATTCTCCAGACCCTTATGACATACACAAGGAAACCTTCTGAAAATAATTCTAAATTCCTTGAAAAGAATCTCTTCTAAATGACCGTCTTCAGAACACTGCATCTAAGACACACGCATTGCTCATCCCTGCCCAGGCAGATGCCCAGTGGAACAGTGTCTAAAGGGCACTCAAAGAGAGATGATAGATGCAGAAAATTATAAATACTAGTCTCACTTCCACCATAGCATGGATTAAAGTACCTTAGCTATCAAGGTCTCTATGGTGAGTATTCGGGAATGACACCTTCTCAACCGTAACCATTTTTAGAACAAACTACACTATGCACATGAAGTAAAGATCAAGCCAGAAACTGGGTATTTTATAAAATAACTTTTGAGCCTATATATGAAGTAATGTTACCAAAGGTCTTGACATTTGCATTTCTGGGCCACAAAGAATATATCTTTCATGAAGGCAGAAACAATGTCTATAATTTATTTTCTGTTTGGGTTGGCCTTCATCATGACCCACTGTAAGACATGGAGATTTCAATTGAGCTACAATGCAAAGGCTCATCTGTGCATCTTAACCAGGGAAATCCTGCTTCCCAGGAATACTTGGAGACGTTCTCATTTGGTAAAACTGGTGGTTGGAGCCAGGTCCAAGGGAAGACACACAGTCCTGTAGCTCCAGCTAAGTCAGGGATGAAACAGGAGGATGGCTCGAGTGAGGGAATCTGAGACCCACAGCAGGGAGAGGTACAATAACATGACATGAAAGTGCCACCAGCATCCAAGAAGCAGAGACCAGAACGATATGCAGCATACGACCGTGCACAGCGAAGGCCCCCACCAAGAAGACGTCTCAGGCTCAAAGGTTGCTCATACCACCGGTCAGCCACTGATATTCATGAATATAACTATTCAAAGTAAATGCTACGGAGTGCTTAGGGTGGTTCTCAGCTAAGGTTATGAAATGACTTTGAATTTGGGTTTTGTTTTGTTGTTGTTGGTGGTGGTGGTGGTGGTGCCCCACACATACACTTCTCAAAGCAGGTGTATGATTTAGAATGGAGGGTAAAAAAAATCCATTTGGTAAAACAAAGACAGCTTGCTGGTGGGGCTTCTTCTCCAAAGGTGGGTCTCCTGCGGCCTGCTGGCCTCCAGAAAAGATCTAGGAAATTGTCTTCTAAGGAAGAAAAAAAACCCACCTCTCTGCCTGTCAGTTATTATTCATTATCCCTGGCCAAATGAATATTCCAAATTTCTCAAAACCGGTGCCGTCAACGCTTCACATCAGAAAAAGGTAAACCTGGAGAGGTCAAGAAGTTACAGCTCATGGCCCTGATTTTGATCCTGACACCAGCCTGGGAAGTAATAAACACTTTGAAATTTACCATGTGCAAGTTAATATTCTCTTATCATTCAATACCCCTCCCATTCCCAATGCATTTTGGGTCTCTACTGCACTACTGGTGAGAAAAGCCTTCAAAATTATGTTTAAATGGGCATCTTTTGCAAGTCCGTGCGAATTTCTTGCATAATTGAAACATTCTATGCAAGACAAAAGCTTTGCAATATCCATTGCAGTCTGAAGCCCTCTATGCTACAGAATCCCCCAATAAAACGATAGCAATTATTTTTCCACATGTAATCATTATCTCATGGGGAGGTGGAAAAAAAAAACCTTGAAATTCAGGTTCTTAAGTGGTGTATTCTAACAGGAATTAAAGACAATTGGAGAAAACCCAACATTATACGCCTTTAAAGTCACTTCTTCATCCCAAAGCTACTTAGGCTAATGGCGAGCACCACTCACTAACATTTATGAAATCAATATCCCCATTGTGTTCAACCCTCCAGCTACTTGCCATCCACACCACACCCGCTTGCCCAGACCCAAGTCCCCCGCCCACCCTGGACCACTAGCCGGGCACAAGGCTGTGCGACACCCAACCTGCTTCAAGTGGCCTGGGCACCCATCTTCTGACTCATAGCCTGTCACACGGCGTGGGAGGAGGCCGAAGGGCCACCGTTGCCAGGTGTTCAGGCTCCGCACGTTTATTTGCCTTGCAAAGTGACCCGAACGCTCCTGGGCGACCGGGAAGGCCGGCTACCTCGAGGCCTCTCCTCCCTCGCACGCCGGCACCCGCCCTGTCACCTGGTCCTCCTCACCTGAGTGGGCAGCAGGAGTTCCCCTTCTTCAGCCTGCCACAGCTCCACCACGTTCGGCAAGGGCTCAATCGCTGTACCGAGACCAAAAAGCACACCGCGTTTGTAATGCACGGAAAAGAGACGCTTCCTGTTTCCTC